>JAESUZ010003691.1:600000-779952 GCA_017311185.1 Proteles cristata cristata | reverse complement strand
GTCATGATCTCGCGGTTCGTGGGTTCGAGCCCCGCGTCGGGCTCTGTGCTGACTGCCGGCTCGGAGCTTGGAGCCTGTTTCAGTCTGTGACTCCCTCTCCCTCTGACCCTCCCCCTGCTCACGCTGTCTCTCTCTCTCTCTCTCTCTCTCTCCTAGAAATAAATAAAACATTAAAAAATTTTATAATTATCCGAAAAGATTGTACTCATGTGCCTGAGTAACAGCACACATTCTACCTGCCCCCTCTCCCCTCCTCACACACACTCTTTCTAAAATTAAAGAGAAAGAAGAAGAAGAGGAATGCATGCTTGGTAAATAGGATTCTGTTCAATTTATAGTCTTTTCAATATGGAATTTTAGTTTCCTGATATTTAAACATAACGTACTTACTTCAGTTATAATATAGTACTTCCCAAAAGGAAAGAAAGTACCACTTTATACAATATGTAGCCTATTGCTAATGCCCAGTGATTGACTGTTGAAGCAGGAACAAATCTTAGATAGGATTTCAATTCAGAGATGGTCACCTTTTTTTTCCGCACCCCATTTCAAAATGAAATATTCTGTGGAATTCCAATATTTAAAACAGATCATAATTTGTTCCATAAAATATTGCTATTTTCTTAAGTGATATGACTGCACAAAATATCTGGGGAAACAGGACAGGAAAATGAACTGTTTGTTTTCAATAAATATATTTAAGCTCTCCTTTTTCTTTCCATAAGGACAAGTACTTGGCAATAGAATTTTTCAGCAACAAACTTACTTTTTTTAGTTTATTTATTTATTTGGTGGGGGGATGGACAGAGAGAGAGTGAGAGAGGGAGAGAAAGAAAATCCCAAGCAGACTCGCACTGTCAGCACAAAGCCCAACATGGGGCTTGAACCCACAAACTGTGAGATCATGACCAGACCTGAAACCAAGAGTCTGGCGCTTAACCGACTGAACCACCCAGGCGCCCCAATAAACTTTTAAAAAATGCCTGTCAGTGTCCATTGTATCAGCAAATTATATTTCAAAAGAGATGAAAAGGATAAGGTCAATGAGACCAAAGATGAGCTGCCCAGTTTGTAAGCGGCCCCAGGCGTATGAGAATGAAAGGAGCTACAAATAATTAGGATTCTTCAGAGGTCCATTGGAGAAGACAGACATGACAGCTACAAGTAGGTAGCTATTGTACTTATCGTGCATAGTGACTTGGTGGGGTTGGAATCCCTAAAAACACTGCAAGATACAGAAACAACCAAATGGCTCCTACGAAACAATTACTCCAAAACACTGGAATGGGAATGGGGTAAGCAAAGTGTCAGGCCCACAAAATCTAAGCAGAAGACCCTGAATCTCAATGAGTACCCAACGTCGGGCACATCCTGGGAGTTGTAGTCGTTCAGCCCGGCAAGTAGCCTCAGTCTTCTCTTGGGAAGAGAGGCCCCGCCTCCCGCCCCGCCCCCCAGAGACACAGCGCGGCCCAGCGGGCCTGGGACAGCCTGACTCGAGCTGTAATCGTGATACAGCATCTTCACGAATTTCCGATGGCGCGATTTGTTGTGGCCAAAGCTGGATTTCTCGCAGGTCAGCAAGTGCCACACCTCCGGAAGCCTGAGGCGAGTAGGCTAGGGGTGCAACCTGGTCTCCAGGAACTCAGCACGCCCCGCCCTTTCCACCGTCTCACGCCCCTCCCTTCCCGCCCCGTCCCCACTGGCCACGCCCCCTCGGACATGCGCAGTACCGCGGGCGGGGGTGGGGCTAACGGCTCGCGAAAGGCTGGCCGTTGGTGAAGCCGTTTGGAGTCCTCAAGGAAGCTTCTGAGCCGGTATTTCAAACGTAAACTCGTCGGCTAAAATGGAAATACCGGTACCTGGAAATCTGGAACTTGCCTTTTGGAAGCCACCTTTCCCGCCATCACCTCTGTCTCTCCGGGCTCCCATAGTCGGCCCAATGGGCCGCGGGTCGTGTGGTTGCTTGAGGGCAGCCTCCTGGACCTCTGGCGGCTTGACCGGCCAGTACCTTGTCCGGTCTCTTAGAGGGACCAGTGCGGTGCTGTGAAAAGAACCATCACAGTGGAGACGCCGAGTGCTGCACGCTACCCATAGGAAACAACGACAATTCTGGCGCTCAGGTCAGTGACCTCCTAAGGGGTTGGGGGACCACGCCCAAGCCACTTCTCTGACTCCCAGCACTGGCTGATTATTCGATTTCGGACCTCTTGGCCCAATTCACACCGGACAGCTGGACCAGAGGCTCCCATTCATCTTTCCCAAAACGTCGGGAAAGTTTGTGGAGGAAAGTTTCTGCCCTACCATTGGGTTCCTTTGGAATCCCTTTAAGTATCTTTTTTTTTTTAGTTTATTCATATACGTATTTTGAAAGAGCGAGCATGAGCAGGGGAGGGGCAGAGAGAGAATCTCAAGCAGACTCCGGGCCTAGACACAAACTGAAATCGTGATCTGAGCCAAAATCCAGAGTCCCACACTTGACGGACTGAGCCACCCAGGCAACCCCCTCCCTTTTTTAAATATTTATTTTGAGAGGGCGGGGAGACTCCTAAGCTGGCTCCACGCTGTCAATTGAAAGCCGCACCAGGGCTCATTCTCAGGAATCCTGAGATCATGACTTGAGCCCAAATCAGGAGTCAGTGGCTTAATCTACTAAGCCACCCAGGTGCCCCTAAATATCCCTTTTTAAATATCCCGTCAGAACTGCAGAATCATTAAAACAGTCTGTTGCTGTTGGGGGTTATAGTGATAATTTTCTTAAGTCATTTTTCTGTTTAGTTTTTCTGATTAACTCCAATTACAACGTTGCTGCACACATCTCCAACCAGTTTATGCACAGCTCCAATTCTGTGCAGGAAGGATGCAAAACAGCAAACTATCTGTGGCAGGACTTTCTGGAGCATCAATACTATTAGAAGATCTGGAAGAAGTGAAAGTCATTTCCAAGGTAAGTAATTGAAAACCAAGGCTGGAAAGTCATATGCCATTAGTGATTGTTCATAATCTGAAGTGTCAGACTTTCTCTAAGAAGAAACTCTAAGGAGAATTTAGTTTCCATTATTTTAAATAGAAAAAAATATAAGGCATAGCAAGTCCATCAATTTTGTGGCATCTGGCTGGCTCAGTCGCTAGAGCCCCTTGATCTCAGGGTCAGGAGTTAGAGCCTTGTGTTGGGGGTAGAGTTTACTAAAAAATTAAATTAAAAATATAGTCAATAGCATAAAGTTGCTTTGCATGCAGTAGCAGTGGCAACTTGTAGATCAATAGCATCAGATATCGTACATCTTGCCCTCCAGAGATTTGCAAAGTGACTAGTGTGATTGGCCTGCGGGTTGTATTTGGAAGCGACATGAAACTTTTTCTCAAACCGTTTAAAATGTATTTTTTGAAGACTCAATAGAAACTTTTTTTTTTAATGTTTTTTTTTTTTATTTATTTCTAGGAGAGAGAGAGAGACAGCGTGAGCAGGGGAGGGTCAGAGAGAGGGAGTCACAGACTGAAACAGGCTTCAGGCTCTGAGCTGGCAGTCAGCACAGAGCCCAACGCGGGGCTCGAACCCACGAATCGCGAGATCATGACCTAAGCGAAAGTCGGACGCTTAACCGACTAAGCCACCCAGGCGCCCCTAGAAACTTTTATATACACATCAGCTAACAATGTTGAGAGAGAAATAACTGCTATGCTGTGTATTAAAAACAAAAACATTCTTCCAGGAAAACATTAATTGGGGGTATATTCTATGTCTGTATTATGAAATAGATGGCAAAAATCCTATTTTATTTTTTTAATATATTTTTTAAGATTATTTATTTTGAGAGAGAGAGTGCACATAACGGGGGAAGGAGGAGGACAGAGGATATGAAGAGGGCTCTGTGCTGATAGCAGATAGCCCCATGTGGGGCTCAAACCCACAAATCATGAAATCATGACCTGAGCTGAAGTCAGGTGCTTAACCGACGAAGCCATCCAGGTGCGCCCAAATCCCAGTGATTTAAAAAAAAATTTTTTTTTAAATATCTGTTTATTTTTGAGAGAGAGAGAGAGAGTGCGAACAGAGGAGGGGCAGAAAGAGAGGGAGACACAGTATCCGAAGCAGGACACAGTATCCGAAGCAGGACACAGTATCCGAAGCAGGCTCCAGGCTCTGAGCTGTCAGCACAGAGCCCAACGTGGGGCTCAAATGCACAAACCGTGAGATCATGACCTGAGCCAAAGTCGGATGCTTAACTGACTGAGCCACCCAGGCACCCTAAATACCAGTGATTTTAAAGATTACAGCTATAACTTCAAGGGGGCTGAGAAAGTCTTTCAGATTATGACCTCAGAGTTCTGTTGTCCTGTGTCAGTAATGATCCCTTGGTGCCCTAATGTGCATTAAACACAGACGTCCTTTGACCCCAGAGTCCTCTCCATTGCCCATTTTCCTCTGCTCCATTCAGGCTACCTCTCCTCTCCTGAACCCATTCCATTCCAGCTTCCCTCCACACCACTTTGCTGAAATGGCTTTCATGGGATCACCAATGATTTCCATTTTGCTAAACTCAAGATTCAGTTTTTGTTCTCTTGGTCTTATAGCTGCATTTGAAACACGATTGAGCACTTGTTCCTCCTTTCCTCTGGATTCCCAAGCCCCTCCACCCCCAATTCCCTCCCATCTTACTCTGTCTTCCTCTTATTGCGCCTCCTCCTTCATCAGATCTCTGGGATTCTCAGCCCCCTTCTCTTTCTGTGGGCTCTGTCAGAGTGAACCTACAGAGGCTCCCTGCTTTGAATACCATCTATCTACCAAGAACCCCTAGGCCTGGGACTCTTTTCTGAGGGGAGCACTCAGGAGCCATCATCTCACCCAACACGCAGTCCTCCAGCAGGTCCTCTTGGCATGCATCCTGATTGCAGCCTCTTCTCATTGCATCCATTTCTACAACCAGTTTCAGCCACCATTCTCTCTTACTGGTCTTCCGCAAAGACTGCCTTCCAAACTAGCAGTCCATTCTCCAGTCAGCATCTCCAGGGCTCCATTAAAAACACATGAAAAACAGGGGCACCTGGGTGGCTCAGTCGGTTAAGCCTCTGACTGTTGATTTTGGCTCAGGTCATGGTCTCATGGTTTGTTGAATCGAGACCCACATCAGACTATGTGCTGACAGCATGGAGCCTGCTTGGGACTCTCTCTCTCCCTCCCTCTCTGCCTCTCCCACATGCTCGCTCTTTCTCTCTTCCTCTCTCTCTCTCTCAAAATTAAATAAACTTAAAAAAAAAGAAAAACATGGTATATGTTAATGCCAACCCCCACCCCACACACATCCCCACTCCCCCTCCACTCTTTCCTGTACCCATTAAACCATCTCACTGACTTCTCATTGCTATAAAATAAAAGCTTGGATACCAGATAACCTGGCCCCTGCCTACCTTTTTGGCCTCTCTCCTCTCCTTGCTTGTTCATACTATTGTGTGTCAGATTTTTTTTTTTTTTAAATATTTATTTTTGTTAGAGCGAACACATGAGCAGGGGAGGGCCAGAGAGAGAAGGAGACACAGAATCTGAAGCAGGCTTCAGGCCCTGAGCAGTCAGCACAGAGCACGACCTGGGGGCTTGAACCCATGAACCGTGAGATCATGACCTGAGCCAAAGTCGGATGCTTAACCGACTGAGCCACCCAGGCGCCCCAGATTTTCTGGTATCTAGAGCTGAAAGCATCTTAACTGAGAAATAGATAGTAAATCATAGAATCTAGAGCATGGGAGACATGGAAGGAAATGTTTTAAGAGAGAATGAAGGGCCCAAAATGGTTTAAAAAAACACAAAAGCATACAAAACAATGAAAATGTAACTGATCTGCATACACCCAAAAGAATGTCTTAACAAAGTGAATGTTTAGAAACGAAGCCAACTTCAAAGAAAAAGAAGTACCTTTGATTATATTTTAAAAACAAAAAATATACTTATTTAGTAAATAAAGAAGGACAAAGATTGAACAGTTTACATTTCTGGCCCATATGCAATGCAATTAGAAGTAACGGAAGTAGGAAATTTAAAGATGCCCAGCTCGAGCTGCTGGGTGACTCATTTGGTTGAGCATCTGACTCTTGATGTCAGTTCAGGTCATGATCTCACAGTACATGGGATTGAGCCCTGCGTTGGGCTCTTTGGTGACAGCATGGAGCCTGCTTGGGATTCTCCCTACCTCTCTCTCTCTCTCTCTCTCTCTCTCTCTCTTTCTCTCTCTCTCTGCTCCTCCACCACTCACGCCTGTGCTCTCAAATAAATAAACATTTAAAAAAACTAAGATGCTCAATTTTGAAAATGTTAAGATATTCTTGTGTCATACACAAGCTCAAAACGGCCCTCCAACCACAAGCAGCCTGGAAACTGGCACCATCAGCTGCAATGGAAAAAAAAAATGATGGCCCTCACATGAGGACTTAGGATTCTAAAAGTTCTGGTCAGGCCTCAGCTTTAAATCTGCCTCATCCACAAAACATTCCTGACCCTCACCTTGGCTATACATAGCAGTCTCTTCTGAAATTTTCTTGCAATTCCTCTTTTGTAACTCCCTTGCAGGAAAAAAGGGGAAACACTATTTGTGGAGCACTGTTATGTTCCAGGACTATGACAATTGAGAAGGCTTAGGCCACACGATGGCACCTCAACCCAGGGGAGATGCCAAAAAAGAACTCCCTCCAAATTTTCAATCAAGGACCCTTCCAGAACTCTTCAGTGACCTAACCAAGCAGCATGCCTCTGGAAAAAGCTCAGATCTCATCCTAAATGAGCTGTCCCCCATGCCTGAGAGAATATAGATCTGCCATAGCAGTGGGTGCCTGAGCAGAGATGTGACCCAGCAGTTCTGGAGTGAGTTGGTGTACTCAGGCAAGTTCTAGGTAACTTGTACGTGAATAAAAAGGACTGGGATAGGGGAAAGGGCTCCTGAGTCCAGTAAGTGAATTTTAAATATACAAGAGTTCATCTGCAAGACATCACTCTATATTTGCTCTCTAGCTCGTAAGATTTTGACACGGGGCAGGAGAAGAGCGGGAAGGCCACCCTGCTAGGCATCACCGTAGATCTGTTTAGATTTAAATCAGGCTCCCACACCAGGGGCTCCACTTGTGTGCTAAAGGGCCTACAAGGTACTGTCCCTCGGGCAGAACAGGGCTCCATACAACCTCTGTTTCCAGCACTCCTGACAACTTCATTTTTCTTTCACATTTTTTGAGGTAGAATTGTATCAGAATTGTGCCCTGATAATGCAGAGGAGTTAGGGGCCTGCAAGCAAGTGAATTCACAAGAAGCTCTGAAGATTACCGCACAAGTGGTTGGTTCCATCGCTTGTATTACTGAATTATCCATTAATTAAGATACTTCATGTAACAACCTCAAGTGGATGTCAAAACCAGGACTGCTAAGGCCTCAGACCTGAGCCAAGGGAGACCGTAGACGCGGGATCCAAAGCCCATGCTCCTCACACAGGGTTTGCCACTCACCAACTCTGCGATTGTACAAACTGCTTAACCCCATTCAACCTTCCTAGTCTGGTAAATGGGCACTTTTACCTAAAAGGAATTGAAATGGTGTAGAAAGACAGGGCCACTAGTAAATGCTACTGTTAATTGTTGGTGTTAATATTACAATTATCAAACCTGCTAAGGAAGTGACAACCCTGTGTTCTCTGAGACAAACACAAATGATAACCAGTCATATCGATAATCACCTCCCACAATCCAGCAGTAAAAGCAAGTCAGTTGCACTTGGGTGGCTCAGTCCTTTAAGGACCTAACTTCTGCTCAGGTCGTGATCTCACGGTCTGCGAGTTTGAGTCCCGTGTCAGGCTCTGTGCTGACAACTCAGCGCCTGGAGCCTGTTTTGGATTCTGTTTCTCCCTCTTTCTCTGCCCCTCCCTCCCTCACTCTTTCTGTCTCGCTCTTTTTCTCTCTCTCTCAGAAGTAAATAAACATTAAAAAAAATTTAAAGGCATCTCAGAAAATAGATGTCAGTGTAGCCAAGTAAGCCAACTGTGCTCTTTCCCCACGGGAGCCCAGTGTGCAATGGCTGCAAACAGCAGCCTCCTTGGTGGTTGTACGGGTTGCCCTTAGGTACCTTGGAGTCGGCCCTTTCCAATGGACATTGAGGTTTGGCCTCAAGCTATCTCCAACTTAGGCTCCAAACAGGTAGGTGGGGTACCTTTGGAAAGCCCCAGGGCATAGTGGCCAGGGTCCACATTGGCCAAGTGATCATGTCCATTCGTACCAAGTTGCAGAACAAGGAGCATGTGATTGCGGCCCTACGTAGGGCCAAGTTCAAGTTCTCTGGCTGCCCGAAAATCCACATTTCTAAGAAGTGGGGCTTTACTAAGTTTAACACAGACGAGTTTGAAGACATGGTGGCTGAAAATCGGCTCACCCCAGATGCCTGCGGAATCAACCCCCTGATCATGGTCCCTTGGACAAATGGAACGCTCTGTGCTACTGAGAACCTTGGCACTGCTCCTCCCTATTCATGCTCACTAATAAGTCCTCCTCCTCATCTTTTTTTTTTCAAAAAAAAATTTTTTTTAATGTTTTATTTCTAGGAGAGAGAGAGAGACAGTGTGAGCAGGGGAGGGTCAGAGAGAGAGGGAGTCACAGGCTGAAACAGGCTCCAGGCTCCGAGCTGGCAGTCACCACAGAGCCCGACGCGGGGCTCGAACCCACGAACTGCGAGATCATGACCTAAGTGAAAGTTGGACGCTTAACCAACTAAGCCACCCAGGCGCCCCATCCTCCTCCTCATCTTAAATAAAAAGAAAATAGATGTAAATCCTTTCCCATTAAATTTTTTTTTATTGTGTTTATTTCTACAGAAGCATCTCCCCTCCTTGATAAACACAGAAGATGAGAGAGAAGAACAGGAGGGGAGAAGTACCCCAGGACGACCGTCCAGTCTCTGAAGATTCACCCAGGTTGGGACAGAGGACCTGCCTACAGCCAGGACCAGCCTCTCCTCTTATCTCCCTGGTGGCACCCAGCCATCCTTTAAGCTCACCATTATTTTTTGATTCACTGCTTTTGAATGCTATGGAAGCACAGGTACTCCCTTGATTTGAATCCCATCCAGACCACCTTGGCAGTCTGCACCTGCCATCCTTCCCTGCCTGTGGTCCTCAGTGTCCCCGCACACAAGCTCCTTGCCCCACTCCCATCCCCACGGCTGTTTGCATCAGCGCTGGCCCACCTCCCACACTTGCCACTGGGCTCTGTGGAGCTCAGGGTCTTCTTGCTCCCTATATAAAAACAGTCTGTGGTTTTGTCCCTTCTTTGGCTATCCACCATGTGAGCTTTCATTGGCTTCACTGTGGTTTAAGAGCCACACCAATTCTTTCTGGGTAGCCTGAAACATGGGTTTCTGCCTGAGTAGGAAGTTGAAGAAGCTCCCAGCAGCCCAGTCAGCCCTGGGGGTTGCCAGAGGGAGAGGCTGGGGTCCCATCACCGGGCCACCCAGCATGGAGGGGATTGCCAATTGCAGGACAAACCCTGGGGGCAACTGGTTCCTTGTGGGATGTCACCACTGCTGCTGATGCTGTGGGTGCAGGGAAGGCCCCAGGCCACGCTGGGGAGAGGGATGGTCCTTGTCTCCTGGTGGGGGACTGGCAGGCACTTTGGCTGGGCTGCTGGCCTTCCACTGACTCCCAGGCCTTCTCCCCAGGCCACTAACTTTCTGAGTTACAGAGCACAGCAAAGGTGGGAGCGGCAGGCTCACCGAGACCATCCTCCCCTGGGTTGGCAGAGACCCTGGGCTGACGCGCGTGGGAGGGGGAAGGACAGCAGCCACTGGCAGGATCAGCTGAAGGCAGAGGCTTTGCAGCAACGGTCCACCCTCTACCATGGGGCTCTTGCAGCCTAGGATCAGGTAGTTGGCCATCACTTTTAATTCTGGCCCAGCAGCAGGTCCTGGGATCTGGTCCCACCCATAGCCCACGGGTAACGTCACCTCAGTTCTGCCAGGGCTCCGTGTAGTCAGGGAGTGGCTCACTGTAGGGCTTTATTCCAATTCATGGACCATGTTCATCCATGGGTCCTTCATGGTTTCCTCTAAAGCGCTTCTCTCACTGGGACTGAGGGTCAGGAATTTCTCTAGTAGGTTTCCCACCCTCCACAGACAGAGAAAGGGGAACGTGGTATATTCTGCTCAGCACCCACTCTCACAGCTCCCTGAAGTCCTCTCAAGGCAGGGACCTGCTGGTCACTGGACAGTCCTTGTATAGAGGGTGGCTCCAGGCTCCACCCATCCACTGCGAGGCTGTTGTACTTTGGGTGTAAGGGGGTCTACCACAGAAGGTGGTCAGCTTATGGCCGACAGTGAACTCATTGCTGAAGCCAAAGTCTGCAACCTTGATGTTCAGGTCAGCTTCCAAAAGCATGCTCTCTGGCTTTACGTCCCTGTGGATAATACCTTCCTGGTGGTGGTGCTACATGGTGGACGCCATCTGGCAGAATCTGCCTCGGGGCTCCCCTTTTCTCATGCAAGGACCATGCAGTAGGTAAACAAACACCTGTCCTTCGCTAGTGCACTCATGACCAAGTTGAGTCCTTCCGTGGTGCCGGTGACCTCAGGTAGTCTTACCACTCGGGGGTTGTAATTCAGGGCCTTCATGCTCTGGACTTCAAGGAATAGTCTCTGGAGGCTGGAGGAGCCCTGTTGACTCCTGTTAATGACCTTCATGGACGCCTCTGTCCCACTTGGGCTGTGCCAGACCAGCCCCACCTGGGCAAAGCTGTCCCGGCCAATGGTCTGGAAGAGGTGGTAGTTGTTGAGTGTGGGTCCCCCCCGTCACAGGGATGGCTGCAAGGCCCTGCGGCTCAGTGAGTTACTGTCAGCAATACTAACTAAAAGCATCCCCTGTCATAGGACTAACAAACTAAATAAAGATGGGAAAGGGAAGAAAAAAAGAAAAAGAACAGGCAAGGGAAAAAGCAAAACTGGGGTCAAAAGTCCCTCAGGGCCCCAAACACCAGCTTCCTGGCCTAAAATAGCCAAAACATGTAGGCCTGACCAAGGGCTGATACAGAGAGGTGCTTGGGATTTTCTCTCGATGGCTCTTCTTAAAGTCGGTGCAAGAAATGGGCCTGTCAAGGCTGGGGATGATACAGTATTTTTCTCACTTGGGTCTCAGGAACCCTTTACTCTTAAAAGTGTGTGTGGAGGGGGATAGGGAGTCACCCCCAGAGGCCTTTTTGTTTACGTGTCTTACAGTAATTGATATTTATCTTACTAGAAATTAAAACCTAAAGGATGCTTCAGTGGCCTTTTCATGTCTAGTTTGGAAATCTGTAATAATTTTTGATGTTTAAAGAAAGCCACGATGTCTGTACTTAAAATAATTCAATTCCTTTTTCTTTAGACTCTGCATGATCGGTCTCAAAATGATACTGCAATTTAACTGGCTTCACAATAGTCAGTGACAGAGGCTCTCCTTGTCTAAACTTGAGTCATTCTCCTCTAGGCCTGGATCTTGCAGCCTGTCCTTGTCTGGCCTGCATCACCCAGTTGTAGCAAGAACCTTGCCAAGTCAGTTTAGAGAGAACTCTCCACCCTCAATGTCATCCCCCACCTTTGGTATCTGTGAAACAAAAGAAAATCTATATTGGTCTCTGTCCCCAGTTCTCCTGGCACAAGCTCCTGAAAGCCTTGTTAATTTCCTAAGTGCTTAGACACTAGGAGCATCTCTTTTTTTAATATTCAGTCTTTAACCCCAGTTCCTGATTCAGGGCTCCTAAATTCCTTGGAATATTCTGGGTTGTAGGAATGTCTTGTTCTAATGAGGCAACTCTAGGTGGGCTCCTGGATGACTCCTAGATGGGGACTGTTATCAGAAAGATGCAGCCATGATTAGAAGCTTGGAATTTTCAGCACCATAACCCCTCCCCAATCCTCCAGAGAGGGGAAAGGGGCTGGAAATGGAGTTAATGATCAGTCATGCCTACATGAGGAAGCCTCCATAAAAATCCCAATAGTATGGCAGAGAGTTTCCATGTTGGTGGACACATCCACACTGGGAGGGTGATGTACCCCAACCCCATGGGGACAGAAGTTCTTGTGCTCAGGACCCTCCCAGACCTCACTCCATGTATCTCTCTCTCTCTCTTTTTAATATTTATTTTTGAAGGAGAGAGAGCAGAGTGTGAGTGGGGGAGGGACAGAGTGAGAAAGGGAGACACAGAATCTGAAGCAGCCTCCTAGCTCCGAGCTGTCAGCACAGAGCCTGACACGGGGCTCTAACTTACAAACCATGAGGTCATAACATGAGCCAAGGTCAGACACTTAACCAACTGAGCCATCCAGTTGCCCCTCCATGCATCTCTTCATCTAAGTGATCATGTATTCTTTTTTTTTTTAATTTTTTTTTAATGTTTTATTTATTTCTAGGAGAGAGAGAGAGACAGCCTGAGCAGGGGAGGGTCAGAGAGAGAGGGAGTCACAGACTAAAACAGGCTCCAGGCTCTGAGCTGGCAGTCAGCACAGGGCCCGACGCAGGGCTCGAACCTACGAACCACGAGATCATGACCTAAGCGAAAGTCGGACGCTTAACCGACTAAGCCACCCAGGCGCCCCAGTGATCATGTATTCTTTATCACATCCTTTAATAAATGGTAAATGGAAGTGTTTCCCTGTGCTCTGTGAGCCACTCTAGCAAATGAACTGAACCTAAGGAGAGAGTTGTTGGAACTTCCAATCTATAGCCAATCAGTCAGAAGCACAGGTGATATTCTGGACTTGGATCAGCATCTGAAGTGGGGAGGCTGCTTTGTGGGACGAAACCCTTAAGCTATGGAATCTGATGCTCTGGATAGTGTCAGAATTGAGTTGTATTGTAGGACACTCCATTGTCATGGAGGAGTGCTTGGTCTAAGGGGAAAAAAACCATACATTTGGTGGAAGAAAAGTGATTTGTGTGAATAGTAAGGGAGGCCCACAGGAGAAAAGACTGTGGGTTTTCCTCTGTGCCACATCTGACTACCCAGGCTTACCTGCAGCAAGAATCCTGTTAAATCTGCTTAACTAGAATCCTTCCATTTCTGAGGTTTTTCTTAGTAATTTTCCATCAGTAGATGCTTCTGACCCCAATCCTGCTCCTTGGCTGTAAAACTCCACTTTGTGCTGTACTGGGGATGGGTTCCAGTTCTCTACTGAGGTCTTTTTCCCCTATTGCAGTAATTCCTAAATAATTGCAGTAATTCCTGAATAAAACTTGCTTTTACTGCTTTAACTACTACTGTCCAGCTCTGGTTTTCCTTTAACACAGTAGGGAAATATTCTGTTGCATAAGACACAACAAGGTACATTATTGACTTCTTTTTTAAGAGAAAGAGTATGCATACAAGCAGAAGAGGGGCAGAGAGAGAATCCCAAACAGTCTCTGTACTGTTAAGTGTAGAACTGACGCAGGAGGCTTGATCTCATGAACCCTGAGATCATGACCTGAGCTGAGATCAAGAGTTGGCTTGCTTAACTGACTGAGCCACCCAGGCCCCCTGTTATCAACTTCTATAAAGCTGAGGGAAAGACAGCTTTCATCATATTTTTATTTCTTATTTACAAATTTTGCCCATACTCTTTGGAGTAGACTCTCCCTTCCATAAGCCAGAGAACTTGGTATGTCCATTGCAGTGTCCTTAAATGTAGAAGTTGAGGGGCACCTGGATGGCTCAGTTGGTTAAGCATCTGACCTTGGCTCAGGTCATGATCTCTCAGTTCATGGGATCAAGCCCTGCTTCAGGTTCTGAGCTCACTGCTCGGAGCTTGCTTGGGATTCTCTCTCTCCCTCTCCCTCTCCCTCTCTGCACACCCCCCTGCTCTGGCTCTCTCTCAAAATAAACTTTTTAAAAATATAAAATATTTGTTGAAAGACAGCAGAGGAATCATTGAAAATATTGACATAAACACGTTATTAATATGTTCAGTGAAAACCTTTATCTATTTAAAAATATATGACTCAAGGAACTTCAGTTAGGTAGAATGAATCAATATTGTTAACCTTTATTGGTTTTTTTCAGTAAATAACTGATCCTCCCAATGGGCCAGACATTGTGCTAAGTACCAGAACACAGAAGCATGGAATCTATCAAATATGACATGGTACCGTGTATTAACTTAAAAAATAAAAGTGCAACCTAAGAAATGCCTGGAGTATTGTTTTGCCACCTGTCAAGTATATATGTGCAGACAGGCCAATATCTCTGATGAATATAGATGCAACATTTCTCAATATATTAGCAAACCAAGTTCAACAGCACATTAAAAGGACCATATGCCAAAACCAAATGGGATTTTTCCCTGGGATGCAAAGATGATTCAACACACACAGATCAATAAATATGATATACCACATTAATAAGATGAAAGACAAAAATTGTGTGATTATCTCAACAGATCTAGAGAAAGCATTTGACAAAATTCAACATTTTTTCATGATAGAAAACATTCAAATTGGGTATAGAAGGAATATACCTCAACATAATAAAGGCTGTATATGAGAAACACACAGCCAACATCATACTCATTAGTAAAGGGTTAAAAGCTTTCTAAAATCAAGAACAAGGGGCACCTGGGCTCAGTTGGCTCTGGTCATAATTTCACAGTTTGTGAGTTCAAGCCCTGCATTGGACTCTGCTGTCAGCACAGAGCCCTCTTTGGATCCTCCATTTCCCTCTCTCTCTGCCTCTCTCTCAAAAATAATTTCACACTTTCAAATTACCTATGTGCTTAAAAACAATTGTCCCTGAGAAAGGAGTGTTTAACTTATGATGACACCCAATGTGCTCAAGAGTGTTAAAAAATAGTGAACATTTTGGATATAGATAGCAACGTTATGAATATATAGATGCAAAAACCTGATCGACGAATAGCTGGCCTTCAAAACAAGTTAACAAACCCTGTTTTCAAGATCTAGAAACTAACCCACACAAGTCAAAAACCTGACAAAATCCATTCTGAAAGGCTTTAGTTAATATTTAGTTTCATGTTATCACATTGGAATGACACTAAGAGTAATCGTGGGCTTGATAGAAGCAGGGAAGCAAATCAGTGATATCATCTTGGACTGCGTAATAGTTTTATCATTATATAAAACAAAAAGCTGTCCAAAGGTTACAGTCCACTCAGGTTAAGTATTATTGGAAAAGAAAACTGAAAGAGTAAAAATACCCTACTGTGTAATGGGACAGAAAGAAACATCATTACTTACATTAAATATAGAATGTTAACTAAAGGGGCGCCTGGGTGGCTCAGTCAATTAAGCATCCAATTTCGGCTCAGGTCATGATCTCACAATTTGTGAGTTGGCGCCCTGCATCTGGGTCTAAGCTAATCGCGGAGTCGGCTTGGGATTTTCTCTCTCCCTCTCTCTCTGCCCCTCTCCTGCTCACTCTCTCAAAAATTTAGAAAAATTTAAAAAATTAAATATTAACTAAGTTCTAGGGGAGTTCTCCTTTTACAAAGTCTTACAATTATCTTAAGAATATATAACAATATAACCTACAAAACATAAATATCCTATTGTTTAAAAAGTAAGCCAAATAAATTGCTGTATCAGAGGACAAAAAGAAACATAAAAGCATTGTTACGCATTTTTCTCATATTGTTTGAGAAACCATGTTTTCTACTGGTACTACCAAATACTACTAATTGCCAATGTTAATTAGCCCTATTGTGGTTTTGCTCAAACAAGAGCACTTATGTAGCAGGAATAAACATTTCACAATATACGTAACTTCAAATTAACAATTTTTCGTATTTTTATGTTAAAGTAGTAACGTCGTGTGTGTGTGTGTGTGTAATCATTACTTCTAGCAATGATCGCTCAGTAACGATGGCTGTGTTCTGTATGCCTGTCAGCACCCGCCCTCTTGCAGAACCCAAAGAGAGGTACCTCTCCGACGCCGAGACCAACCAAGGAACCCGGCGCCTAACAACCCCCGCCCCCACGACAAGCCCCGCCCCTTCAGCGTATCCGGGCCTCGCCCCCAGAATGCCGGCGTTTCAGTATTTGACCCCGCCTCCGCAGCATCCAGGCTCCGCCCCTGATACCCAAACAGGCCACTGCTCGGTAATCTAGGACAAGGGCTCCCCTGTTCCGGTTTAGGTGTCATGGTGGGGTCCAGCCCGCCTAGCCTCGTCTTTTCCGGTCTCAGTCCGGCGTGGCAGGGCGGCGGGTGCAGCCTTAGCCTTTTCAAGACTTTTTCTGTCATGGCTACGCCCTAACTCTCCTTCCGGCCCCAGCCTGTCATGGCGGCGCCCTGAGTAACCACTTCCGGTCGCAGCTTCGACAATTGTCCGGCTCTCCTAGCCCCAGCTGCCATGGCGGCGCCCAGGGTTCACCGGAAGTAAACCGTCGGAAGCGAGGCGGTGCCTCTGCCCGGAAGCGAGCGCGGCGCTGGGAAAGATGGCGGCGGCGGCGGCGGCGGCGGTGGGCAACGCGGTGCCTTGCGGGGCCAGGCCTTGCGGGGCCCGGCCCGGCGGGCAGCCCAAGTCCGGGCCGCAGCCGCGCACCCTCCTCGCCGCCGGGCCGGCGCTCATAGCGAGCGGTGACGAGCTGGTTGCTGCCGTGTGGCCGTACCGGCGGCTGGCGCTGCTGCGGCGCCTCACGGTGCTGCCGTTCGCTGGGCTGCTCTACCCGGCCTGGCTGGGCGCCGCGTCCGCCGGCTGCTGGGGTTGGGGCAGCAGCTGGGTGCAGATCCCCGAAGCAGCGCTGCTCGTGCTCGCCAGCATCTGCCTCGCGCACGCGCTCACCGTTCTCTCGGGGCATTGGTCCGTGCACGCGCACTGCGCGCTCACCTGCACCCCGGTAAGTACTCGGGCACGAGCCCGACCCTCGGCTCGGTCGAACCTTGCGGCGGGTCTCAGTCACGACGTTTGTGTCGGTTCCCACTGCATCCCGGGCGTCCCATTTGCTGGTCCAGAGTTCCCAGCGGTGCCCTCTTGGGGGTGGCCAAATCCTGTCCCCACTACTGCCTTGCTGTGCGACCCTTATAGAGGTTATTTCCCTTTTTTTGGAATCCCTCCTTGCCGTGGTCATTTAGGTTTTGTAAGGTAATCTCTAGAAAAAGCTCAGCGTAGGACCCGGCATATGTCGCTGTTTGATATGGCTTGTTAATGCTAGCTACCGTACTGTTAAGTATTAGGTTGCTTCTGGAAACGGTACTACTTTCTTTCCCTGTCTGTCTCCTACCTTGGTATTCAGAGTGTGATGCTAGACCTGCGGGGGTGAGTTTCCCTGTATGTGAAGCGTGGTTTAAGAACTCTGTTGTCCAGTGTTTAGAGGCCCTCACATACTACGACCAAAATTAGGTTGAAATGCACATTGATCGTAGCAAGCATTTAAGAGGAGCAGGAGCAATTTGTGAGCAAGTGACTTTAAGTGCTTTTAGTCTCTTTAGCTTTGCCTACAAGATGAGGTGTGGTAACAGTGAGGACTTCTTTCTTTTAGAACACACTTCTTTTAGAAGCATGGTAGCACTTCTGACCTTTAACCGCTGGGATCTGGATAGGGAGAGCTCCCCTGGGTCAGCAGCTACTATCAGTGACTGCACCACCGCCCTCTGGGCCTGCCTCAGATGACGCTGCCATGTTTGGAGCCATAGGCACTGAGGTCCAGCCATTCTCCCCTTTGATCCCAGGCGTGTGTCTGCTGAAAAGAGAGGGAAAGGGAACAGCATTAAGGGCTGCAGAAAGAGAAGTCTACTCTGACTGCAAACACGGACTGGGTCCTCTTTCTCTTCTGAAAGAATGAAGCCTCCATATTCCCAACAAGCCTTATGCCAGGGGAGGGGCTCAAACTTATGGGCTTGGTGGCTTCAGGTCAGTACAATGAAAGATTCCAGTGACCAAAAAAAAAAAAAAAAAACGGAGGGAAATTGGAGGCAATGTGACACCACCTGCTCCCCCAGACGTTTAGCTGACTTTTGGCCTGCAGCTAAAAAATGGGACTATTTACTTCCTCTCCAGGGATGGAGAACAAGGAGGAGCTAAGCGATTGTGGGGTTAGGACAGGCAGATCTAGGATCAGAGATCTCAGATGGGGAGCTTCTGGGTTTCAGTTCACCCTTGTGTAAAGTGAGAGCTGTAACACCTACCTCCCCGCGCCACAGTGAGAACTTGAAATGACCACGGTGTCCCTGGTGTGGGCTGGCCCTGCGTAGTGCCTTGCACTTTTTTTTCCCTGTGGCGTTCCCAGAGTTCATCGTTATGTCTTTGTCGTTCTTTTCCACCTGCTTCAATGTCCGCAAATGCCCCAAGGGGCAGGGCCTTTCTTCTGAGGGTCACTCTTTGGCACGTCCTGGCACAAGCATACGCGTCGCAGGGGCTGACTGGGCTGGCACAGCAGCAGTGAGCCTTGTCGGCCCTTGTCACTATAGGACAGGGAATGAACAGGTAAGGGAGAGGAGGCACAGCAGTAGCAGGCCAGTGGGCTGTGACCCGGCTGGGCCCATGTGCATTGAGGCTGCATCTCGAGCAGGTGGCCTTCCTGTTGGAGTTAAGCAGCCGGTGCTGTCCGTCACTCTGATTTTATGGTAGGAGACTAGCAGCATGGTGAGGCAGCGCCTGTGTCTCAGTGACAGATTGGGGAGCGGACAGGCCAGCCCCCGGAGCCCAGTGGCGTGATCTGCGCCCAGTGGGGGCTGCGCCGCTGGGGGCTGGGAAGGGCTTAGCTGCAGCACTTTGCCCCTCACAGGAGTACGACGCCAGCAAAGCGACCTTTGTGAAGGTGGTGCCGACCCCCAACAATGGCTCCACTGAGCTCGTGGCCCTCCACCGGGATGAGGTAGGCACCTGCTGCTGGGCCCCCCAGCCCTGGGTGGGGGTGGGGGGCCTCGCAGGCGCTGACAGGCACGCCTGGGTTAGGGGCTTCTGCCACACACGCGCGCATGCGCGCGCACCTGCTCCCACAGGGTGAAGACGGGCGAGAGGTGTTGTCCTTCGAATTCCAGAAGATCAAGTATTCCTACGACGACCTGGAGAAGAAGCGCTTCCTCCCTGTGGCCTTTCCCGTGGGAAATGCCTTCTCGTATTACCAGAGCAACAGAGGCCTTCAGGAGGACTCTGAGATCCGCGCAGCTGAGAAGAAGTTTGGGAGCAACAAGTGAGTGCCAGGCTGCCCACGTGGTGCTCCGCCCGCCGTCACAGCACAGCCGCTCGGCCTTGCCTGTGGCCCCTTTCCCATTTCCGTCCCGCCACACTCCCGAGTCAGGGTGCCTGGGACGTGGGCTGGAGGAGATCACCCTTTCAACAGTACATCCCAGGTGAAGATGGCGGGCACCTTTTGAGAAATGTGCTGTAGTCTTGTCTCCCCTGAACTGGCCGGCTGACGGGGACCCTGGGTGGCCCTCCAGTGGGAGCGCGTGCAGCTCTGACAGGGAGCCTGGCCCGAAACCCTGGAGTTGGCTGTCGGTCCTCGTTCTGTAATTATTATAGCATTTCTCTGGTTTATTTATTTTTTTTAGTTTTTTGTTGTTTTAAAGTTTTTTAATTTATTTTGAGAGAGAGAGAGAACACATGCATGCACTCATAAGTAGGGGAAGGGCAGAGAGGGGGAGAGAGGATTGATGCAGGGCTCAAACTAACAAACCTCAAGTTCACGACCTGAGCCAAGGTCGGATGCTTAACTGACTGAGCCACCCAGGTGCCCCTGTTTCTCTTTGTTTTCTCTTAAGTACAAGTTGTCGCCATTGTCCTCGGACTTTTCTCAGCACTTTAGGAAGAGTGGTAAAAGGAATTGTTAGTGATCAGCATGGCTCTCTTTTTTTTTTTTTTTAAGTTTTTTTTCCCCAACATTTATTTACTTTTGAGAGACACAGAGAGACAGAGCACGAGCGGGGGAGGGGCAGAGACAGGGAGACATAGAATCTGAAGCAGGCTTCAGGCTCAGCTGTCAGTACAGAGCCCAACACGGCTCGAACCCATGAGTGGTGAGATCATGACCTGAGCCACTTAAGTGTCCATGAAGTCAGACACTTAACCAGCTGAACCACCCAGGTGCCCAGCATGGCTCTCTTTTGTACCAGGCAAGATGCCAGATGCCTTGTACATACTTCGTCTCTTTAGTCACCAAAATCACCGGTGCCAGCATGTGACTGGGAGGGGGCAGAGCTGGGCTTCAGAGCCCCTGTCCCTGCCCCCATGATGATCATCCTCCACCTGAAAAATCCTCAGAACCTTTAGGCAATTCTTCCCTGACTTCATTGCTTTTTAAAAATTACAGATGATGGCAACAGGTTGGGGTGGGGGGGGCGGTTGGCACCTGGGTCTCTCTCCCTCTCTGCCCCTCCCCTGTGCTTACATGCATGGGCACGTGCACTATCTCACTTTCAGAATAACTAAACATTAAGAAAAACACAGATATGGTATTTCAAACTGCAATAGAATGGGAAGATTGATAAGAAAAGTTTTACCTATTTCCCTGCTTGAGGCGAGCCTTGATGGTGGCATGGGATTTCCCCTTTCACATCTTCCTGCCTCATGCAAAGTCACCTGACAGAATACGGGATGTGCCCTGGTTGTTGTCGTTTGTTTCTATCACAGTGGATTCTCTTTCTCACATCTAGGACACATCTCCAAGGGCAGGGTGAGGATGACCCAGTCTGACCTGGCTCGTCCCCCGGCCAGGCTGGGCTACCACACGCCGTGCCGTGGAACATACCCTTAAGCCCCACTCCTTGAATTCTTGGGCTTTTATTGAGGGAGTTTGGGGAAAATTTGAGCTCCAGACCTCCCCTTTCAAGATCTGGGTGGGCTCAGGCCCTGGGGGACCCCCCAGTACCCCACAGCCAGGCCTCTTCTGCGCAGCCTCAGGGCCCCCATCCCGTCGTCAGGTGCTGCTTCTCCGCCTGCTGCTCACCCCGCCCGATGACCGGTTCTGTCTTGCGCTAGCCCTGCTTGAGTGAGTGGCTGCCTGAACAGCCTGGTGCTGATTCAGAAGCTTCACCTGGGTTCTGCGGAACAGAGGGCTGGCAGCAGTTAGCATGCTTGTCACAGCTTCCTGGACTGTCCCTCCTGGCTCCTTGTTTCCCAGGGGGCTCCTGAGGCCCCACGCTGTGAACATGATGTGGGGCCTGGTCTCTTGCAGGGCCGAGATGGTGGTTCCTGATTTCTCGGAGCTGTTTAAGGAGAGAGCCACAGCACCCTTCTTTGTGTTCCAGGTAAGCTGCAGCTTGGGCTCTCTCCCCACCCTGCTCCTTGGGCCTTCCACAGCCAGAGCAGTCTGTGTCTCCACACTTGAAAATCTCCCTCTGCCCTCACGGGTCTGAGCCTGTGGCCAGGACAGCCCTTGGTGTGCCTTCCCAGCCTCCGCAGGTGTCTGTCTTCGTGTGCTCCTGCGGATGGCCGGGCGGGGGTGTGGACACACAGGCTGTGCCCTGCAGGTGTTTTGCGTGGGGCTCTGGTGTCTGGATGAGTACTGGTACTACAGCGTCTTCACACTTTCCATGCTTGTGGCCTTCGAGGCCTCTTTGGTGCAGCAGCAGATGAGGAACATGTCAGAAATCCGGAAGATGGGCAACAAGCCTCACATGATCCAGGTGTGGCCAGCAGGGGAATGGGGGGGTGGCGGGGACGCCTGCCGGTCTTGGGGTGGGCGTGGAGCGAGGGCAGGGTGAGGGCAGCGCTAGGGGTGCACCTGCATCGTGCCCGCTCTCAAGAGCCGGAGCTGAGTGCACCTCACCTCTACCCAGGTCTACCGCAGCCGGAAGTGGAGGCCCATTGCCAGTGACGAGATTGTTCCCGGAGACATCGTGTCAATCGGTGAGGCCCGGTTCTGGTCTGTCCTGGCGGGAGTCCTGGCGGGAGCCCTGGCGCTCAGCTTCTGTCCAACCTTGCCACCCCTTCCTGCAGGCCGCTCCCCGCAGGAGAACTTAGTGCCCTGTGACGTGCTGCTGCTGCGCGGCCGCTGCATTGTGGACGAGGCCATGCTCACAGGGGAGTCGGTGCCACAGATGAAGGTGCTGGGTGGGGAGTGGGGGTCGTGTTCGGTGTTCTCACGTGTCTCACTGCCCCACTCGCGGAGCAGCAAGAGGGCCGGGGGCTACGCCGGGGTGCTGTCTAGACACGGCTAGAGGAGGCCAGAGGAGCTGCGGTGCCTAAACGGAGCTGCCAGGTCTCCTGAGGGTCTGCACCCTGGACGAAGGGGAGCTGGGTGGTGAAGAGAGAGGCCAAGGTCATCGGGGGTCATCCAGGCCAAGGACCAGGGATGTCACACTAGGGTGAGTGGAGGGAAACCAGGAGAGCCTGAACCCGAAGTGAGGCCAGTTGTGGAACCCTGAGGAGTGGACACTGCACACGATGGCGGGGAGAAGACCAGGTCAGGCTGGGAGCCCTGTGAGGGTCAGACTGGCTCATCCTAGCCCCACGGGCCCACCCTGAGAGACCAGGGATGGAGAAGGAGGCCGAGGTGAGAGCGCCCTCACCATTCTCTCTTTTCTCTTCAGGAGCCCATTGAAGATCTCAGCCCTGACCGGGTTCTGGACCTCCAGGCCGACTCCCGCCTCCATGTCATCTTTGGGGGCACCAAAGTGGTGCAGCACATTCCTCCACAGAAGGCCACCACGGGCCTGAAGCGTAGGTGCCTTGGGGAGGCCCAGGGTGTCCTGGCCCCACCATCCCCACCGTTCCATGTCTGCTTGGCCATGCGGCAGTCAGGCCGAACAGACACAGTGATGCTGGTTCTGTTTGTCTCGGCAGCAGTTGACAATGGGTGCGTGGCCTACGTCCTCAGGACCGGGTTCAACACATCCCAGGTGTGGCCCCTTGTCTGGCTCTGGGGAGGGTGGGCCCCGGGGCAGGAGACAGACAGTTGAGTCAGTGGTGCTTACAGACCCCAGAACATCCCCACCACAGGCTTACTCTGACGGGGTACCGGCTTGGGGCAGGGTGCAGAGGCGAGCCCTAGACCAGGCCCGCTGTCCTCAGCTGAGCTTCTGGTGGGGAGCACAGACCTGGAATGGGCTGTTGCCGCACACATTGGGATGGTCTGTGGAGGCATGCTCGTGAACTCTTCACTAAGATGGTATGAGGGCTGCCTGGTAGAGGTGATGGCCAGACCTCCCGCTGGAAAACTCAGTGCCTCTTTCCCTGACCCCCAGGTTTTGGCCACTGGTCCCTGTAGCCCTTAGCTGAGTTGTAGCCTCCCACATACCTGTGTGATCCCCTGTGTCACGGCTGTAGGACTCACTGGTGGGCCCAGGGCAGGCCCTCTCACCGTCAGCAGAGGGAGAATCTGACCCTGGTGCTCTCAGATGCTGGAGGCGCCCCACCCCCCCACCCCCCCATCAGGAAAGGCCGCTCACCCTCTGTCCCTCTAGGGCAAGCTGCTTCGCACCATCCTCTTTGGAGTCAAAAGGGTGACCGCCAACAACCTGGAGACCTTTATCTTCATCCTCTTCCTCCTGGTCTTTGCCATCGCAGCAGCCGCCTACGTGTGGATTGAAGGTATGCATGTGGCCCCTCACCTGTCTGCCGGGCCTTGTCCCCATGGCTCCCAGACTGGAAGGCCCTGTCTCTACAGGCACCAAGGACCCCAGCCGGAACCGCTACAAGCTATTTCTGGAATGTACGCTGATCCTCACCTCGGTCGTGCCCCCTGAGCTGCCCATCGAGTTGTCTCTGGCTGTCAACACCTCCCTCATCGCCCTGGCCAAGCTCTGTGAGTGCCGGGGACAGGGATGGGTGCCTAGCGGGCTGGGGCCCGGCAGAGCACCTGACCCTGGCTCCCCGCCTCCCAGACATGTACTGCACGGAGCCCTTCCGGATCCCATTCGCTGGCAAGGTAGAGGTGTGCTGCTTCGACAAGACCGGGACCTTGACTAGCGACAGCCTGGTCGTTCGTGGGGTGGCCGGGCTCAGGTGAGCATGGGGTCCTGGGGCTCTTGCCCTGCAGGTGGCTTTCTGGGAGCTCAGGGGACAGACGGCATCCACCCGGAACCCCCCACAATGGACCACAGAAGTCCAATTAGGCAGCAGAGGGGGGTACTCCCTGTGCACTCCTCAATGTGACAGCAGTGTGAGGCTCAGCTCCCACCCCAAGCAGCCACATGACCCCTAGAGGTGTCTGACACGGGCACAATTCGCATGCAGACCGAGATCACGCACCTCAGCCCCCATAGTGATAGGCACAGCAGAGGCCCGTCCCTCATCCTGGCTAGCCAGTCCCAGGAATCCCTCCACTCCATAACAAGCTGTTTCCTCTCTGCAGAGATGGCAAGGAGGTCACTCCTGTGTCCAACATCCCTGTAGAGACACACCGTGCCCTGGCCTCGTGCCACTCCCTCATGCAGCTGGATGATGGCACCCTTGTGGGCGATCCACTCGAGAAGGCCATGCTGACAGCTGTGGACTGGACACTGACCAAAGGTGAGGGGCTGGAGCTTCGGGCCCAGTTCTTGTACCCCTGGGTGGCGGGCGGGCTGTACCCCTCGGAGATGCCTGTGTGTCCAGGCAGGCAGGCATGTAACTGTGATGGTCCCGGAGGTGGGTGGGCACAGGCTCCCCTCTGACATGAGACAGTTCACGCACATGGAGACTGCCCCACCCTATCAGAAGCCACAGGCAGGGTCCTCTGAGCACAGTTCTCTTGGCATTGACCCTACCTGGAGTGAGGAGACCCCCCCCGCCCCCCGCAACTGCAGGCCCTGGGTCTGGGGTGGGGAAAGAGGGGTGGAAGGGGGAGGTGGGGGGCTTGGCTGCCTCTTTGGAGCGAAGGCCCTCAGGATTCGTACTTATTTGTTTCCAGATGAGAAAGTATTCCCCCGAAGTATTAAAACTCAGGGGCTGAAAATTCACCAGCGCTTTCATTTTGCCAGTGCCCTAAAGCGAATGTCCGTGCTCGCCTCCTATGAGAAGCTAGGCTCCACTGATCTCTGCTACATTGCGGCTGTGAAGGGGGCCCCCGAAACCCTGCACTCCATGGTGAGCCAGCCCCGGCCCAGGGGGAAGGGGGGCGCGGGGCGGTCGGTGACATCCCCCCGCGTTCCCTGCAGTTCGCCCAGTGCCCACCTGACTACCACCACATCCACACGGAGATTTCCCGGGAAGGAGCCCGAGTCTTGGCGCTGGGGTACAAGGAGCTGGGGCACCTCACCCACCAGCAGGTAAGGGCCCAGGCTCCCCACCTGCTGACCCCTTGTCCTCCCTGCCTTCTGTTCCCCACAGCACCACCGTGAGCAGGCCCGGTTCCTTCTTCCTCTTCCCAGGTCTTCACCTTTAGAGGCCCTGGGTGGCACTCAGTCCTTGCTCCCTTTCTCCTCCACTGTGTGCCCCGTCCCTTATGGGACCCCATACCATCTTGACTCCGGCCATTTCCTACAGAGCACAACCAGGCCCCGCCTCCATCCAGCCTCCTACCCCTACGCCCTTGGATCCTCACACTTCCCCAGGGATCACCAGGAAGCACCTCAGATTCCTGTCTTCAGCCCAGTTCTGCCCCTACCCTATCCAACCACCCTGTCACTACGTGGTCTTGGGGCACTTCAAGCTCTCATTCACAGCCTATGTCATCACACTGGCCATTGGTTCCTTCCCTCCACTGTCAGTACCTCTCTTTTATTTGCTTCTACCTGGGCCCTCATCCAGTTCGCCTAACACCTGGCAGCTGAGAAATCCTTCCAGGGTGCACACCAGATTGTGGCTCTATGTTCAGAGCCTCCCTGCTCAATGCCAGTCCCTGAGCCTGTCTCATTCCCCTGCTTCCGTTTCTCACGGCAGTTAGTTCTCGGATTTCTGTGACTTTATTTTACACCTCTTCTGGTAGTAGTCAGGCTCTGTGAGGGCAGGGGTTTGGGGTTTCTGATAGGAGGAAGAGGGTGAGCGTGTGCTCAGCGATTAAGAAAGGAGGGTCTGACTTTGCTGTCTGCAAAGCTGAGTCACGGGCTCCATGCCCTGCTGTTGCCCACATAGGGATGAAGGCCCCACGGTGGGGGACCACACAGCACTTGCTGAGACCCCGTGGGTTCCTCCCCACTTCTCAGCTTCTGATCCTCAGCTCAGAAGTGATGGGAGGGCGGGTTGTAAGGCACCCCTACGTCCCCACACAGGCCCGGGAGATCAAACGGGAGGCCCTGGAGTGTAACCTCAAGTTCGTCGGCTTCATTGTGGTCTCCTGCCCGCTCAAGGCCGATTCCAAGGCTGTGATCCGTGAGATCCAAAATGCGTCCCACCGGGTATGGCTGCGGCACCCCTCCCTTTGGGCCCCAAGGGTGGCCTGGCAGGTGGGGGGAGGGGTCTTTGTTCCTTCCAGAGGGGAGCATGTGATGGCAGAGGACAGTCCTCTCAGTGGGGCAGGTGTGAGTGGGTGTCTGGGTCTCAGTGGCAAGGATGTCTTAGATTTCACCTGAGCTGTATGACGGCTCTGATGCCCACGCTGTTCCAGACCTGAGGATGCTTTGGGACCCAGCCTGCACCCGCCCATCTCAATTGCTTCCTTGGCGCCCTGCGTCCCTGGGATGCAAGGGCAATTCCCCCACACCACCCCATCCAAGACGGGAAGAGCTGGAGCTAGGACAGCGGATACGGAGGCACTTCCCAGATTGGTCACATCCATCTGTCCTGTGGTTTCTGTTTTCTGGTTTGGGACTCGGGATGCAGTTTAGGATGTGGGAGGAGAGTGAGCAGTCACAGGTGGTGACGTGAACAGCGTCCACCTGGCCTTCAGCGGTCACAGCCCATCTTCCTATCCCTGGGCTCTAACTGTGAAGGCTGGAGCCTCTGTTCCCCTCTGCCTGGGACAGCTACCAAGCCACAGGCATCCACACCAGTAGCTGGTTCTTAGTTTGTATTACAGAAAAGGCCGTGAGTGTTTTCAGAAGGACACGCATGCATGTGTTGTTTGCGTAAAACACCACCAAGTTGGGGATGGGCTGTGGCCCCTGGAAGCCTGTTTGGCGTTAGGAGGCCCAGACCTCATGCTGTGGCCTTTTCTAGAGGAGAGTCAGTCGCCAGGTCTCCAGGCTGGAGTCCTAGACTGCCGGGCCCTGCCCCACCGAGCCGTGTTCTCTTCCCAGGTGGTCATGATCACAGGCGACAACCCACTCACTGCCTGCCATGTGGCTCAGGAGCTGCACTTCATTGAAAAGGCACAAACGCTGATCCTGCAGCCTCCTACAGAGAAAGGTGAGGTGCCGCAGGGCCCTGGTCCAAGAACAGCTCTCTGGTGGCCCACCTGCATGTCAGGCCTGAGAGAGCACGCCAGATGTCATCCATCCTGTGACGCAGGCCTGTGGAACGTAGCCACGCCTCATCGGCGCGCTTGGGCTCTGTGGCCAGGGAGCTCCACACCTGTGTGTCCAGCAGCCTGTGGGCAGCCGCTGGTTCCAGGATCAGTGACGGCTTACAATCAGGGTGGTTGGCTATCGTCACCCAGCCCGTGTTTCTTCCCCTCACAGCTGCCTTGGGGCTGGCAGGCTGCCTGTGCCCAGTGAGGGCTCTCCTGAGTACAGGGATGCCGGCATGGCCAGACCCCAGACGGAGGGTATGGTGCACGCTGCCACCTTGGTCCTTGTGCCCTTGTTTCCACACCACAGAGGAGGAAGCTGGCAAGGTTAGCTGTTAGGACCCCCACTTAATAGACGAGCATAGAGAAGTAAACTCACCCGCCTCAGTTGCTCAGTGATACTGTGAGGATTTGCACCCAGGTGTCCTGACTCCAGAGTTCATGGCCTCTGGTCATTCCTGAGTAACCACATTGGCTGCAAGTGGGGCCTCAGGGTAGAGTCCACTGAGGGGCACATCCAGTCCCAGCATCTCCGGCTGGTGGGGTCTGGGGTCTGTCAGACACCAAGGGATGGTGTCTGGGGAATGACCTGTGTCGGAGCGTCACCAGGCTGCACATCAGAGGAGGGTGCAGCTTTGGGAACTGCGCTGGATTCTAGAATCTCCCAGCCCCTCCAGTCTGTGCTGTTGGTCTCAGATCTCAGTCATCTCTGTCCCAGCCCTGGGCACTGAAGTCTTCCAGAACCCAGGGATCGTAGGCAGGTGGCCCAGAGATGCCTGTCAGGACTGCTGATTGGCAGATAAAGTGCTCTAACAAAACAGCCACAACAAAAGCCACATGGAGGCTGGTTTCCCTCCTAGCCAACAGCCCAGGATGAGCCACTCGGTGCCAGAAGGCCTTCCTCAGCTGTCCTTGTCACTCAGTGTCCACATCTGGGCCAGCCATCTAGAGAGAGGAAGTGGTTGGCAAGCAGTGTCTGGCCCGAGGAAGTGACTCAGGGTGTCGAGGCCCTAGGAGAGAATGGTTTCAGGCAGGCCCCAGGGGCAGGGGTGCCTTGCTCCTGAGGTGAGGCTGTCTGGATTTGAAGCTAGCATGTGGTCTCAGGCCAGTGGCGTGGGCTGTGGATGTGGACCCAGTTGGGAGGAATAGAAGATGGGTGAGGACAGGAATATGCTTCAGAGAGAGGAGACTAGGACCAAGTATGTGGGGTCCACGTGAGGGGGAGTTCCTGAGCGGCAAAACCCTCCCTGACCTTGGGCTCTGGCCCTGCAGGTCGACCCTGTGAGTGGCGCTCTATCGACAGCAGTGTTGTGCTGCCCCTGGCCAGGGGCTCCCCGAAGGCGCTGGCCCTGGAGCATGCGCTGTGCCTCACGGGTGACGGCCTGGCTCACTTGCAGTCCGAGGACCCCCAGCAGCTGCTTCGCCTCATCCCCCATGTGCAGGTGTTCGCCCGCGTGGCCCCCAAACAGAAGGTGTGTACTGAGGAGGCAGAGGGGCAGGCAGGGCCTTGGGGGCAGCACAGAGCCCTCACTTCGCCCATCTCTGCCCACGTAGGAGTTTGTCATCACCAGCCTGAAGGAGCTAGGCTACGTGACCCTCATGTGTGGCGATGGCACCAATGACGTCGGTGCCCTGAAGCATGCTGACGTGGGTGAGTCCCTCAAGCTGATGGACTGTCACTTCCATTGCTGTTCTGCCAGCACAGGCTTAGGCATAGCGTCAGAGCCACGTCGCTGAGTGAGTTCTGTGAGGAGGCGGTGAGGCGGTGGGCAGGGGCCAGTGAGATTGGGGCTCTGAGGATCTGCAGGTCTGGAAGGGTCAAGGCTGTCTGAAGAAAGGTGAGGTGAAGGCATCAGGGCCTCTGGGAGCAGAGGGAGCCAGGGAGATCCCATGTGGGTTTGCTCAGGCCCTCCGGCACTGTGTAGGGACCGTATGGGCACCGAGAGCCAAAGGCCAGCGAGAGACAGGACAAGTGGGGATGCACAGACGGAAGCTGAGGTGTTTGTCAAGGGTTCATAGCTTTGGATTTCCGTCAACAGAATGTAGTTGTCTGGCTGATGTTTAAAAAAAATTTTTTTTAATGTTTTATTTATTTCTGAGAGAGAGACAGCATGAGCAGGGGAGGGTCAGAGAGAGAGGGAGATACAGAATCTGAAGGAGGCTCCAGGCTCTTGAGCTAACTGTCAGCACAGAGCTCGACGCAGGGCTCGAACCCACGAACCGTGAGATCATGACCTGGGCTGAAATCAGACGCTTAACTGACTGAGACATCGAGGCGCCCCTGTCGGGCTGATGTTAAAAAACTGATCTGACGTACTTGTAGCACTTTCCAAATTCTTAACTGCTTTACTAATTGACTACGATGTTTATCACCTGTTATGTCATAGAAATCACAATCCTTGGCAGTAGACTTTGGGAGTCCGTTCATTTTGATCCCTCTGGTGTTTGGTGTGTTTGGGTTTTGCTTCCTGAATGCAGAAAGTAAGAGAGAAGCTCTCTGAGACACTCGGGGAGGTTGGGCTCCTGTGAGCAGACACCGCCCCCTGCGCTCCGCACGGGGCCTGGAGTGGCAGGCTCCCTCTGGCTGCAGACACAGGCGCACACCTCCCCCCCAGGTGTGGCACTCCTGGCCAATGCCCCTGAGCGAGTCGTTGAACGGCGACGACGGCCCCGAGACAGCCCCATCCTGAGCAACAGTGGAGTCCGGGCCACCTCCAGGGGGGCCAAGCAGAGGTCGGGGCTCCCACCTCCCGAGGAGCAGTTGGCCTCCCAGCGGGTGAGTCTCAGGAGGCGGGCCCCGGCACCGCCTGCTGGCCATGCCTCACCCCTGCCGCCCACCACACAGGACCGCCTGAGCCAAGTGCTACGGGAACTGGAGGATGAGAGCACACCCATAGTGAAGCTGGGGGACGCCAGCATCGCTGCACCCTTCACCTCCAAGCTGTCTTCTATCCAGTGCAGTGAGTCCCACCCCAGCCCCTCGTGTGCACGCACCCTAGGCCCATCTGGGTTGGCACCTGTGCCCATGCCTTCCTCCCCTCCCCCACCCCCCACAGTCTGCCATGTGATCAAGCAAGGCCGCTGCACACTGGTGACCACGCTGCAGATGTTCAAGATCTTGGCCCTCAATGCCCTCATCTTGGCCTATAGCCAGAGTGTTCTCTACCTGGAGGGTGTCAAGTTCAGTGACTTCCAGGCCACACTGCAAGGGCTGCTGCTGGCCGGCTGCTTCCTCTTCATCTCCCGCTCCAAGGTGGGCTGAGACTTGGGCAAAGCAGGGCTTCCCTCCCCAGCCTGGGAGTCCCTTTGCCTCTTTGAGCTAGCAGGGCGGGCTGTTAGAGACCCCACCACATGTCATCCGTTTGTCCTCACAGCAGCTCTCAGGGTGGGAACTGTCATCCCCACATCCCAGATGAGAATGTGGGGACAGGACAGGTACATGCCGAAACTCCCCGGAGTGGCACACGGTTCCAAGCACTGTCTGCCAGCTGGGGTCTCAAGTGGGCCACACAGAGCCCACAGGCAGGGAGAGGACAGATGGGGAAAATGATGATCAAGATCACTCAAAGTGTGTGGTGTCATGAAAAATACGAAGCGAGTCACAGGCCACGGGGTACAGCCTCGTGGTCATTCAGGGGAGCCTGTGTGATGCCTGCGGAACAAGGGGACCGGCCAAGACGTGGGCAGAAAGGTCGTGGATGGGCCCGGGCTGACGCAAAGAGGCCATGGAGCCTGGAGAGGGTGGGAGGTGGGTTGCATCAATTGTGCACATTCAGCAGGCCCCAGGGAGGGCTTTGGTTTATTCTAGAGCAAGGGTGGACTTTACGTGCCCTGTGGCTGCTGTGTGGTGTGTAGGCATTGACTGAGGCTGCGATGACATCTGGGCTGAGGCACTGGGGGACAAGCAGGGCTCTGGGGCCCGGTACTGACTCATAACCTCCAGGATTTGGGGACTGCTTTCTGCACGAGCCCTACTAGGAGGCAGGGTGGGCGAGTAGGCCCAGAGTGAGCCTGGACTCTGACCCCCCACCCTGCTGCTACAGCCCCTCAAGACTCTCTCCCGAGAGCGGCCCCTGCCCAACATCTTCAACCTGTACACTGTCCTCACGGTTGTGCTCCAGTTCTGTGTGCACTTCCTGAGTCTCGTCTACCTGTACAGCGAAGCCCAGGCCCGGAGCCCTGAGAAGTGAGTGCTGTCCCGGCCAGGGGGTGGGGGAGGGGCAGAGTGCTCCCAGGGAAGGCGGTGTCCCTGCGGTGGAGGGCACACACACAGACACTGCCCTGACCAGAGGCAGGCAGTGGAGTCAGCCAGGCACAGCCCTGGTTCTGCAGAGATGGTGAGAGTCCCAGAGCGGCCCTGTCCCATGTGTTTCTGCAGGCAGGAGCAGTTCGTGGACCTGTACAAGGAGTTTGAGCCGAGCCTGGTGAACAGCACCGTGTACATCATGGCTATGGCCATGCAGATGGCCACCTTTGCCATCAACTACAAAGTGAGGCCCAGCCTGTGCCTGAGTTCACCTTGTCCGCTTTCTAGGCCCCCACAGCACTTGACTGGCCTTCCATCTGTCCCCACAGGGCCCACCGTTCATGGAGAGCCTTCCAGAGAACAGGCCCTTGGTGTGGAGCCTGGCTGTGTCCCTCCTGGCCATCGTGGGTCTGCTCCTTGGCTCCTCACCTGACTTCAACAGTCAGTTTGGCCTCGTGGACATCCCCGTGGAGGTGAGTGGCCCTGTGGAGTGGACGTGGCCCCAGGACTCGGCTTGGGCCCGACTGTGGGCTTGCAGTTCACCGCTGCTCCCTGCCCCTGCAGTTCAAGCTGGTCATCGCCCAGGTCCTGCTCCTAGACTTCTGCCTGGCGCTCCTGGCCGACCGTGTCCTGCAGTTCTTCCTGGGGACCCCGAAGCTGAAAGTGCCTTCCTGAGATGGCGGTGCGGGCACCTGCTGCCCGTGTTGGTGCCGTCGGGCGGAAGCCCCAAGAGGGAACACTGCCCCCGTGGCAAGGCTGGCTCGGCCTCACCACCAGGACTGATCTGAGCTGGGACATCCCCCATCCCCCACAGCCATCTAAGGGCCTGGCTGGCAGAACCAGCCCTCGGCTGCCACCTTTGGTAAATAAAGCCGCATTCATGATTTTAAGAAGCCCTGTCTCTACCTCTGTCTGCACCACAGAAGGCATTGTGGGGCTGGGCAGTCAGGGTCCTGGCACCCTCCCCAAGAGCCATGAGGTTATTACTGACAGCCTCTATAATACATTCAGCACTTAGAAGGGCCAAGCTCCAAGTCCAGAGAGTTGTGCGTATTTCCTAATTTGACAAGCACCTCCATATTTCTGTGGTCTCAGCTTCATGTATTAGTCCCTTAGGCATGGGTGGGGGAGGTGCGGTGGCGGAGTTTGGGGATCAGTGGCATTTTCAATAATATGTAAAATAACAGCGTGCCTTTCTCTCATGTCTTAGATGGGAGGAAGTTCAATCTGAATCATTGCAAATATTAGCTCAGGTCACACTCGTTGGGGTCCTGTGCCACACAAGTGCCGTTACCATCTCATGTAACAGCCCAGCTCTGCACCTGGCTCAGCCCTTGAACTGACCCTGTCCATCCTTTCAAAGGACACTCACTCATTACAACTCAGGAATTGTGAAGTAGGCAGCATGAGAGCAGAGTCCTGGCCAGTGGAGATTTCTTACCTTCTCAACAGCCAAAAACCTTAGGAAGTAAAAGTCCTAAACGTGATGTCTTTCTTTCCAGCTAGAAATTCCACTGAGTACAGGGTATGCGTGCATTTTTATAACTTTGATAAGCCGCACGTGAGGACCTACAGCCAGGGGACCCAGTCCCAGGCTTCTTTGATAACCTCTGCCTCCCTGCTGATTATCAGTGAGGGGCTCACGGCCATTTACCATCTTCACCTTTTCTCTGTCCTCAGCAGGATGGCCCACAGCCCAGGGAAAGGGTGGTGGACCAGCTACGAATGCCTGTGAGCATCACGTGGGCCCTGAGCACAGACAAAAGCGTATGCAAGTGTAGGGGTACCAGACCCCACCAGGCAGAGGGGCCATTGTAATCATTCGGAGTCCTTGAGACGATTTGAGGCCATCCAGTGGCGACCACTCTACTTAGGATTTGTTTGTTGGGAATGATTCTTGGGGTGCTTCGGGTGGGGGTCACAGACCCCGTGAGAGAGGTGCTAGGGGTGCTTCCGGCTGTACTGTAATTGGCTTCAAGAGCCTGATCCAGCTTTCAAGGTCACTCCAGGTGCCCCAAACCAGGGGTCTCCAGCCCCTCCAGCATTGGGGGACTTCAGATCCGCTGGAATAGATCCCAGCATCAGGCCTCTCCACCAGGGGGTCCAAGGCTCTGTGGAGCCTGGGTGGGTTCAGGGGTCCAAGGACCCTGGGCAGGGAAGTCCCTGGGTCATGGAGTGTGGAAGATTCAGGGGCAGGAGGCCAGGACCAGAAAGTGTGCTGGGGCTTTGGGGCCATGCCAAGATCTGGCGAGGAGAACCCTGGCTGGGATGGAGTCGAGGGGTGTCCAGCCCTGGCCCCGCGGCATCTCCAGCGTCTCAGGCAGGGGGCGCGGTACACACTTCAGGGCCTCAGGGGCGTGGCCGACGGACAGAGGTGTAGTCGTGGGTGGGGCCTCTGCTGAGCAGGGGCGTGTTTGCTCGCGGGCGTAGCCTCCGTTGGGCGGGGCTACGCAGAACCCGGGCGGCGGCGGCCGTGGCAGGAAATCGGGGCTGGGCCCTGCGAGCGCGAGATCCCATCCCGGACCCTGTCCCCGCCAAGCGATCCTCGGGTCTGGTCATGGACGCTGCAGAGCCGGGTAGGCGGTCCGGGATATGGGATCCGAGAGGGACCTCCCCCAACTGTACCCTGCCTCCTAAACTGAGGCGCTTCGCCTGTACCTTTCCATCCAGAGACTAGGGAAAGGAGTCCCGAATGGGAAGGACACAGGAATCCTCCATTGTGGGGACCCCCAAGCCTAGAAGGGCCCAGAACACCATTCCCTGACCCCCTCCCCCTTTGGAGTCTTCACCCCGGATGCCTGGGGGAGGGAGCCCAGGAAGGGGAAGTGGCCGCTTCTGCTTCTGATATTGTGATGGGGGGCAGGGTGTCACGACCGCCGCCAGTGGGGAGGGCGATGAAGCAGGATCCCTACTGAGGAGGGGGCATTGCTGATCTGAGCCCCTTAGAAGGGGAACTGTGGCAGAAATGTGGCAAGGTCCGACTTGTATTTCCGGCTCTCTTTGTGTCTCTGCTGTGCATGTTGAGTGTCACGGTCTTTATGTTCCTCTGGTTTCAGTCTGCCTGTATGTGTTTGTGCCACAGGCTCTGTGCCGGCCTCTCCCACGTGTATTTCCATCTGTCTGGCCTGAAGTCCATGTGGTTCCATTGTCAAGCTGGCTCTGTCCCCAGGGACAGTGGGGCTGCATCTGGGGCATCTGTTTTGCTGCTTTGCTTCTGGGCCCATGTGTGTGTGGGTGTCTCTGTTCCTCTGAGCAGCTGTCCCTGTGTTGGGTTGTGCCTGATCCATCTGCCTGCCCTGAGCTGGCTTCACCCCAGGCCACATTGTCTCCATCCTGACTCTGACACCCGCCCCCCTTCCCTCGCTGTCTGCAGGATCAGAACACTTTCTGTCTCTCCACACACCCCACCCGCCTGCTTCAAAACAACCCACTAAGGCGCTAAGGGCCTACCTAGGTGGCGGTGCTGTGAGTGGAGGGAGGCTTCATTGGCCCATGTGTGACACTCCCCTCCCCCAGGGCTACCCCCGGCTCCAGAGAGCAGGAAGAGGTACAGTGACATCTTCCGGAGCCTGGACAACCTAGAGATCTCACTGGGGAACGTGTGAGTCTGAGCCTGGGCCACCCCCAAATCCCTATAATCATTTAGGTGCCTCACTAGGAACCTAAAACATCTGGATCCCCTACCTAATAACCTGAGAAGTCTAAAGTGGGTCCCTCCAAAACACCTGAAAAATCCCAAAATTCAACCCCCAAATCCACTAGAAATCCACAAAATCATCCTAGGACACCCCCCCCCCCATGTATTCTTCTTGTAACCACTTAAAACATTTGAGATCCTTAGAATTCCACCCTATCAACCTTTCAAACTCTCTCAAGTCCCATTAAAAAAGTCACCTGATTCCCCCAAAACCACCCAGACTTCCCACATACAAGAGATGTCACAGAGATAATGTCCAGGACCATCACTCAAACTGCCCTGGGGCCCCCCAGTACCACTAGGCAGGACAGACTGGGTGAGGGTGGCATCTTGACACCCTTACCTCCCAGGACCCTTGAGATGCTGCCTGAGACCCCGTGCTTTCAGGAGAGCCAGAGTCTGACAAGACCCCCACAACCACTGAGGTGAAAGGCGGGACCAATGAGGCAGGGAGGAGGGGGCCCCAGGAGGAGGGGCTCTAGGGGGTTGAGGCCCCTGCCCCGCTTGCTCCTAAATGCTGTCTCCCTCCCACTCAGACCAGTGAAACCAGCCTTTGGAGTGGCCTCTCCTGAGGGCCCTGCACCCCTTACAGGTAGGTAGGAGGGCTTTGAGACCAGGGGAGTGGGGGCAGGAAGGACTCTCCCCCAAGTCATCAGCAGCTGCCTGTTCTTTTTTTTTTTTTTTTTTAATGTTTTATTTATTTCCAGAGAGAGAGAGACAGCGTGAGCAGGGAGGGTCAGAGAGAGAGGGAGTCACAGACTGAAACAGGCCCAGGCTCTGAGCTGCAGTCAGCACAGAGCCCGACGCGGCCTCGAACCCACGGACCGCGAGATCATGACCTAAGCGAAAGTCGGACGCTTAACCGACTAAGCCACCCAGGCACCCCTTTTTTTTAATATTTTTATTTATTTCTAGGATAGAGAGAGACAGCGTGAACAGGGGAGGGTCAGAGAGAGGGAGACACAGACTCTGAAACAGGCTCCAGGCTCTGAGCTGGCAGCACAGAGCCCGACGCGGGGCTCGAACCCACGAACCACGAGATCATGACCTAAGCGAAAGTCAGACGCTTAACCAACTAAGCCACCCAGGCGCCCCAGCAGCTGCCTGTTCTATGTGCCAGGGAAACAACAGTACATGACAGAGCTGAGCCCCTGCCCTCAGGGAGTCCCCAGTCTGGGTGGAGAATCAGTAGAAAATTGCAACCTGGACAAAATCATAAAAGGGTGTTTGGGGAAGCCACAGGGTGTAGAATAGGGGTCACTGGTCTGGTCTTGGGGCTCAGGGAAAGCTTCCACAGAAGCTCAGGGTTTCAGAGGTCAGAGGTCCACCCTCCTGCCACAGGGGAGGAACTGGACTTGCGGCTCATCCGGACCAAGGGAGGCGTGGATGCAGCACTGGAGTATGCCAAGACCTGGAGCCGCTATGCCAAGGAGCTGCTGGCCTGGACCGAGAAGAGAGCCAGCCTTGGTGAGGGTCCCTTCTACCCTGCCCCAGACCCCAGGCAGTGCCCATCCCCTGCCCAACTCAGACCCCTGCTGTGTCCCCCTACAGAGCTAGAGTTTACCAAAAGCATCATGAAGATCGCCGAGGCTGGCAAGGTGGCAATCCACCAGCAGGTAGCCGTGACCGGACCCCCCACCCCGATCCCCTAGATCCTCAGCACCCCCCAACACCTACTCTCCCACCACAGAGCCACATGCCACTGCAGTATATCTACACCCTGTTTCTGGAACACGACCTCAGCCTGGGAGCCCTGGCCATGGAAACAGTGGCCCAGCAGAAAAGAAGTTACTCCCAGGTGAGGGGGCCCTGCTGCAGGTCTCATTCCGTTCACACCTCCCCAGCAGGAAGGCAAGGTTCCCATCCATGCTGTTTTGCTGATGAGGAAGCTGAGGCCCAGGGATGCTGAGGAACTTGCCCAAGGTTACCCAGCAGAGATTCAAACCAGGCTTCCTGTACAGTTGCAAAACTGTGCTTTTGTTTGTTCGCAGGACTTGGGGGGAAAGGCGCTGAGCGTTCACAGGAAGAGAGCTTTGCCATCTCGGGCCAGGCTTTAGAAAGGTTGAGGTGGGGACACTGCAGGGGAAGGGGGAGGGGGTGGCGAGAGTGCAGACCCAGAAAAGAGTACAGAGGATGAAAAGCACACGGTAGTGGGAAACAGAGAGAGTGGTGGCCCTGAGGCAGCACCCCCCGTCTGCCCTCCTTGCCAGCCCCTGGCAGCCAAACGAACTGAGATCGAGAAGTGGCGGAAAGAGTTTAAGGAGCAGTGGCTGAAAGAGCAGAAGCGGATGGTGAGGCCTGGCAGGATGGGTGGCTGCGTGCGGCCTGGTGGACGAGAACAGGTGCTGATCTGTCCCCTTCTGTCCCTGTCCCCACCCCCCACAACCCCAGAACGAGGCAGTGCAGGCACTGCGGAGGGCCCAGCAGCAATACCTGCAGCGCAGCGAGGACCTATGGGTTCGCTCCCAGGCATCCCCTGAGGACCCGGCACCCCAGGCCTCGCCAGGACCCAGCAAACAGCAGGAGCGGCGGCGGCGATCGCGAGAGGAGGCTCAGGCCAAGGTGGGGACCCGGCCCTGTGCCCCCCTGCCCAGCACTTCGGTGCACCGCCCCCCACACTCTGTCCCACAAGGGCCCCAACCCCGGTTTCCCCAGGTGCAGGAGGCCTTGGCGCTGTACCAGGCCTGTGTCCGCGAGGCCAACGCCCGGCAGCAGGACCTGGAGGCCGCCAAGCAGCGGATCGTGTCGCATGTGCGCAAGCTGGTGCTGCAGGGGGACGAAGTCCTGAGGCGGGTGAGGCCTTTTCCCACTGCCACCCCCCAGCTGAGGGCCCCCTGCCCCTAACCCTTCCCCAGGGCACCAGAACTCCCTAGACAGCCAGTTTCCACCCTCAGTCCCTGAGGGCACCTCGGCCTCTCTGTGTCACCCCTAAGGGGTCCTGCCCACCCCCCGCCCCGCCAGTACCCCACCCCATCCAGGCTGGGCTCTGATCACGGCCCCCTCCCTAAGCTGCCCCCAAACCCTGACCGTGCTGGTGTCTCTAAAGGTCAGGCTCTGCTCCTCTCTCACTGTAGTCTGTGCCCCGCAGGTGACCCTGGGACTCTTAGGGCTTCGAGGGGCACAAGCGGAGCGTGGTCCCCGTGCCTTCTCTGCCCTGGCTGAGTGCTGTGAGCCCTTTGAGCCTGGCCAGCGCTACCACGAGTACGTGAGGGCGCTGCGGCCCGAGGCCCCACCACCTCCGCCGCCTGCCTTCTCCTTCCAGGAGTTCGTGCCCGCTGCACACAGGTGAGCCCCCCCGGGAGCAGGGTCAGGAATGAGCTCCAGAGACACAGTTTTGGGCTGTTGGAGCCACCAGGCTGAGTACTCAGCGTCAAACTCAATGAGGCTTTGAGTTCTTGGATTTAGTACCCAAGGATCTTGTTTTGGGGGAGGGGCCCCAGTTCTGGGAGAGTCTGAACCCAGGGTGACCAGAGTGGGTGCTCACTGGTGTCAAGGCTTGCAGTGGAGTTGGGTCCTAGCTGCAGTGCCTAGGTGATGTCATCCCGGGGCAGATTCCAGGGTTTCAGAGCCCTCAATCTTCCCCGTTCAGCTCCCCTCTGGACACAAGAAAGAAGCTCTCTGGCCCCCTACCCCCACGGCTGGAGGAGAGTGCGGCCGAGGCAGGCCTTTGCGAGGATGTAGGCCCAGGCTGGCAGGGTGAGTGCGGTGAGGGGTGGGTGAGAGTGGTGCTGGGGCAGGGGTCCATCCTAATTGACCTGTTCCCTTCTAGGGACTCCAGGCCCCACTCTAGGCAGCGACGTGGACAGCATGGGCGGTAGCAGCGAGTCTCGGTCCCTGGACTCTCCCACTTCCAGCCCAGGTGGGGCTAGGGCCTAACCCGTTCCCTACCTCTAACCGTCCTCCAGACCCTGCCCAGGCTCTGACCCTCAGTCTCTAACCTGTCACTTGACTCTGACCTACTTACATTCCTGGCCTATTTCCTATATCCTATGATTCATTCTCTTGAGCCAATTTCTGAACCAGCCCCCAGACCACTGACCCATTCCCCAACCCCTAAGCTCTGCCTTGACTTCTCTCCTGATCTCTAACCGTTTCCTCAAGGGCATCTGTGGGTGGTTCTGGAAAGCCTAAAAACCAGGACCATCTCCTTAGCCCTGGAGCTTCCTAATGACCCCTGTGACCCCCGACCTCTGTGACCCTATGACTCCAGGCCCTGGCACAAGGCGGTTGGTGAAGGTGGCATCCACAGGCACTGAGTCCTCAGATGACTTTGAGGAGCGAGACCCTGGTGAGGCTGGAAGCAGGTGGGGGATGGTGGGGGGCAGACCAGGCACCCCTGACCCTGTGTCCCCACAGACCTGGGAGATGGGCTGGAGAACGGCTCAGGAAGCCCTTTCAGGAAGTGGACACTATCTGGCGCAGCCCAGACCCACCGGCTGCGACGGCTACGGGGCCCAGCCAAGTGCCGCGAATGTGAAGCCTTCATGGTCAATGGGATTGAGTGTGAGGAGGTGTGGCCCGGGCCCATGAACCAATAACCTCTTATGACCCCAGTGACCTCCCTGACCCCAGGCACTTGACCTGTAATCCCTATGACCTTTCTACCCTTGGGACCTGCCCTGATATAAAGATGTCCTATGAGCCCCCTACCCCCTGAGGATCCCTACCACCTTCTCTTCCCCTGCTGACCTCTGTTGACCTTGACCCTATAACCTTCCCCTCAGTGCTTTCTGACCTGCCATAAGCGGTGTCTGGAGACTCTACTCATCCTCTGTGGACATAAGCGACTGCCAGTCCGGACTCCCCTCTTTGGGGTTGACTTCCTGCAGCTGCCCAGAGACTTCCCGGAGGAGGTGCCCTTTGTGATCACCAGGTGTACGGCCGAGATAGAACAGCGTGCCCTGGGTGTGCAGGTGCCGCCTTGACTCTTGACCACCCCCGGTAGTGACCTGATCCTCTCAATGGGTGGATTGTAAGCCAGATGTCCATTTCCTGCCCCTGCCCCGCAGGGCATTTATCGGATCAGCGGGTCCCGAGTCCGTGTGGAGCGGCTGTGCCAGGCTTTCGAGAATGGCCGAGGGTTGGTGGACATGTCAGGAAACTCACCTCACGATGTCTCAAGTGTCCTCAAGCGATTCCTCCAGGAGGTGGGTACTCAGTGGCTCAGGGGTAGGGGGCCGGGCGGGCTCAGGCTGAGGCCCCTCTGCAGCCCACCCACACCCATGTCCCTCCCACCATTCCACCCTCAGCTCACTGACCCCGTGGTCCCCTTCCACCTCTACGACGCCTTCATCTCTCTGGCTAAGACCCTGCATGCAGACCCTGGGCACGACCCTGGGACCCCCAGCCCCAGCCCTGAGGTTATCCGCTCGCTGAAGACCCTCTTGGTGCAGCTGCCTGACTCTAACTACAACACCCTGCGACACCTGGTGGCCCATCTGTTCAGGTGTGCACTGTCCCTGACCTTGAAATGTGATTTCTGACCTAAGGCACGGATCTGTGACCCCGTCCCTGGACATATGACTACTGATCTCTGGGACTGACCTCTGCCACTGACTTCTGACCTTTGCATGTGCTTTCTGAGCTCTGAATCTTAATACCTGACTCCAGACTTTGGGTGCTGGCCCTAATCTCCACTGCCAGGCATGCAGCTGCCAGTCTCAATGACTGGGACCACTTACCCAGGACTTGGGCAAGTTGCCGCTAGCCTGGCCTACAGCTTCTCCCGGATGACCAGTGACCGTGCATGCCATGCCCTGACACTTTTCCTCATACTGTCCCCAGGGTGGCTGCACAGTTTGAGGAAAACAAGATGTCTGCCAACAACCTGGGCATTGTGTTTGGGCCCACGCTGCTGCGGCCACCGGATGGTCCAGGGGCAGCAGGTGCTGGCCCTGTCACCTGCCTACTAGACTCTGGGCACCAGGCCCAACTCGTCGAGTTCCTCATCGTATACTACGAGCAAATCTTTGGGATGGATGACCTCCCCGTGGCCAGTGAGCCTCCACCCCGAGACCCCAGTCCAGCTCCCGGAGCTCTCACAACCAACCCCCAGCAACCACCCTCAGACCCTGCCCCAGATCCCTTGCCCTTAGTCCTAACCTCAGACCCCAACCCAGACCCTGAGCCCCACGGTACCTTGGAGAAGCATCCTGAAGCTACGCCTCCTGAGGTAGGAACCCCCTGGGCCCACAGGCAGGGGAGGGCCTTCTCTGCATTTAAGCCTCTCACTTTCCTGTCTCCCTTCCTTCTTTTGCCTTTAAAACTTTCTCTGTCATCCCCTTTCTCCCTTCCTTGTTTACCTTGTGCTCATTCTGGAAGGAAAAGTGAGGAATCGAGCGGGGGTGGGGCTAATAAGGGAGGAACAACAGGATACAGCTCTGCAGTTATTAACAAGGGTGATCATTTATTCCTTCACCAGAGTATCTATTGAACACCTAGTGTGTACCAAGCATTGTTATAGCAGGCATTGCACATATATCAGTGAGTAAATTATTGAGAGACCCCATCCTTTCGGAGACTGCATTCTAGTGGGGAAGAAACCAACAATAAAAAGAAATAGGATACAAAGTCAGTTTATAGAACATTACAAGGGGACAAGTACTATGGAGAAAAGAAAGGGTAGCATAAGGTAAGGGACACTGGGGGCACCAAGGAGAGGTGGAGGGCAGTTTGTAGCAGTAAAAGGATTCTGTGGGCCAGTTCCACGGAGAAGGTGGATTTGGCCAAAGACTGGACAATGTCGGGGAGGAATAAGCCATGTGGAGACCTGGGGAAGGGTGTTCCAAAGAGAACAACCCATGCAAAGGCCCTGAGGTAAGAGTATGACTGGTGTGTTTAGGGCGCAGCCCCGAGCTGTAATGAATTAGTGAGGAGAAAGTGGTAGAAAGTGAGGCCAAAGAGGCGTCTGTTTAATGCCACATAGACTGTGCATCTACTATGCATGGGCACTTCATAAGCTTCCTGTCATCCTCAGCACAGCCATGAGAGGTAGACACCGTTAGTGAAAACCATTTACAGAGGAGACTCCTACAGGGGGCTTCCCTGTCCCTCAGATCATGCTACACACACTATTCCTTAGAACATGGACCTCCCCACCAACAGCAACTTGGAGCCGGCAAAGGAGCAGTCAGTGGGTTCTGGGTCTCTGAGAAATGGAATGGTTCAGAAAACGTTTGGGACAGGAGGAAAGAACACCAGCTGCTATTAGCATTTAGCCAAAGGATCAACTGAAGGATATACAGATCACCTACAAAGCAGGTGCAAGGTTGCAGAGAAGGATGGAGACAAATAGCTCCCCCGGTCCTAATGTGGACATGGCTAAAGTCACTCCCTGGGCTGCCCCTCTGCTGAGCAAGGGTGTGTCTGCCTTCACGGAGCCCACAGTCGAGATTAAGAACATTGCTCTGCACGAGAGGATAAGCAGTCCACTGTTAGGGCATTGTCTCCCCAGATACCAAACCTGCCAAAGACCTTTTACATGTCCAGGAACAAACCCTCAGGTCTCCAAGAGTCTCAAAGAACTGGAATTTTATTATTGAGGTTTTGGTCTTGGGTTTATTCCTGTAGATTCCAGCTCCACAGAGTGACCAGAGAGAAGTGACTGAGGACACCAAAGAGGAAGGAGGGGAAGGTGAGTATGTTGGGGGGCACCCAGGAGTTGTAGGGGTATCCTTGCTTGGGGTGGCTTAGCTGGGGAGATATCCTGAGGACTTAGGGATGCTCAGCACTGGCCACCCCAACCCGCAGTGTCCAGCCAAGGTCCAGAGGACTCACTCCTGGGAACACAATCCCGTGGCCACTTCAGCCGCCAGCCAGTGAAGTATCCCCGGGGCGGCGTTCGGCCCGTCACCCACCAGCTATCCAGCTTGGCCCTGGTGGCTTCCAAATTGTGCGAGGAGACCCCTGTGGCATCAGTGCCCCGAGGGAGCTTGCGGAGGCGAGGACCTGGCCCAGTCACCTCCTCTCCCCCTGAAGGCAGCCCTCTGCGCCGCACCCAGCTGCCCAAGCATTTTGAGATCACCCAAGAGACAGCCCGGCTACTCTCCAAGCTACACAGCGAGGCTGGGCCCACAGCCACCTCCTGCCCAGACCCCCAACCTGAGGAAGCTGAGGACCATCTCTGACCATGCCAGCATTCTGACCAAGGAGGAAAGGACTCAGAAGGTGTTCAGTCTTGGGGGTCTGGAGAGTTCCTGTAAGGAAAGACTACATGGCCTCGGGTACTAAAACCCTTTTGGAAGCAATATATCAGGATCTCTCAGCTAGACACGGGCCCTTGCCAAACATCAGGGCCACTCAGGTTCAGAGGTTAGTCAGGGCCAATACTCAGGGTCAATACAGGTCATGGGATCCTTGGCATCCGCCCCCTAGGACAGGGGTGCCTTTTGCTACTTTGGTTGTGGCCACTCCCCTACCTCTGTCTGCCTTCTTAGCTGACCTCAGGTGACCAACACTTGGGAGTAGGAAGCCCAAACTCAACATCCTGGTGGTACCTGGGGTGTGATGGCCTCAGAATAAACTGTGTCCTTTATACCCTGGAGTGTCTTTCTTTGCCAGGGGAAGGCGATGGGAAAGATAGATGAGGGCAGAATCCTTTGGCCCCACTTTACCCACCAGAGAAACCAAAGCCCTCTTTCATCCCCAAACATCCTTGAGCACCTACAGGCAGTACCGGCTGGGCCCGGGCACCAGGCTGAGTCACACCGGCCCGGCCCTCCCGGAGCTCCACGTCCCCGATCCGGTCCTGCATAATCAAACAAATATAACAAAGTGCAGATAACTGGGACAATGGGGCTATGTGCTCTGGGCCGTGGGAGCCCAGGGCCGCCACAAGCCGGGGCCGGGCAGCGCGCAGCGCTGCCGGGGGTGGAGGGCGTGGGGGCGGGATTTCGAGAAACTTAAGTGCTCCCCGAGGGTCCTGGGGCGGGAGAGGTCCGAGGGGCACCGGAGGCCGCTGCGCGCGGTAGCTGAGTTCTCAAGAAACGGAGGCGGGGCGGGGGTCCCGGCTGTGGGAGCCCAGTCGGATCAGGGCGTGGCTTGGAACTCGGCGACGGATTGGACGCCAGGGAGCGGGCGGGGTGGCCGGGTGGGGGTGCGGACCCTGAGACCACCCGGAGCTGCGCCCAGGCTGCGCGAGGTCACTGCGGTAATTCTTGGGCCTTGAATGACTCAGCCCCCGGAAGGCTCGAAACTGCGTGCGTGTGGGGTGCGCGAGAACGAGGGCGGGGGTCCCGCGCCGGAAGTGGAGAGGGGCGACCAAGAGGCCGTGAGGCCTGGAGGAAATGGGGGGGTGCTGAGGTTCCGGGAGACCTTGTCCTTACAGAGACCGCTGAGTTTCCCCAGGTGGCAGAGACGGGGCGGGGCTTCCCCAGGTGGCGAGGGCGGGGCGCCGCGCCTAGGCAGAGGTGGGACCCCGCCTCCCGTCCTCTCTTGGCTGCCGGCGCCGAGCGCACTCGAACGCTCCTCCGCTCCCCTTCGCGGTCACCAGGCTATGGGGCTGGGGCCTGCCCCGACCCCCAGGGAGGCCGACCCTACTGCGGCGTGACGGAAGGCCCAAGCGAGGAGGGTACTGCCGGTGGTAGGTGGGCGCGGGTCCCAGGGAGGGCGCGGCACGTGCCTGCAGGGCCCGGGCCCCGCCCCTTGCCCCCCTCCTCCCCTCTCCCCCAGCTCCTCCTCCAGCCTGGGGGCGCCGGGAGGCCCGGCCGGCCGCCGCCTCCCTGACCGCCCCCTTTGTCAGCGACGGTACCGGGGTCCTCGGACCCACTGGTAAAGGCCCGATTCCCCGCCCGCTTCGGGAGCGCTCGCGCCCAAGACCCGCCGCCCAACTTCTGGGGCTGCCTCGCTGTCCATTCTGGACGACCTGGTCACCTCCACGCTCTAGCACGGACAGCAGTGACCCCACCCTGCGCACACCCGTCCCCTGGGCTCTGCTCCCTGCAATGATCCCTGCACCAAACAGACCCTCCCTCACCTACTTTCACAGCTCACGCCCCCTTTGTTCCTCTCTCCCCCGACCTCCAGTACAGATTGGCCCAGGCTCTTGGGCTGATGACTTCTTGTTGGTTTTTTGTTTGTTTGGCTTGTTTTGCTTCTTTATTTTTTTTTTATTAAGAAATTTTAATGTTTATTTGTTTTGGGAAAGAGAGCATCAGTAGGGAAGGGGCAAAGAGAGAGGGGGGGTGGAGACAATCTGAAGCAGACTCCAGGCTGTGAGCTCTCAGCACAGAGCCCAACAGGGGGCTGGAACCCACAAACCACAAGATCATGATCTGAACAAGTCAGTTGCTTAACCGACTGAGCCATCCAGGCGCCCATTTTGCTTTAGATTTAAAAAAAAAAAAAAAGCCAATCATTTGATTTGGGAGTATCTTTGTAAGCGTCTAAGTAGTAAATAAACAACCGCTGCCCATCCCCCCCCCCACGCCCACTGTTGTAGCTTGCTTTTCCAGGTTACCCTGGTCTCCACCACAGCCACTTTACCCTGAGGCATCTGAGTTTGAGACCCTTGCCCTGCCTGTCCTGACCCTCCCCTTTGGCCGCTGCTCCTTCCTGTGTCCTTCCAACAAATGCCACCTGCACTGACCTCTCCCTCTGTGCCCCCAGATGGTCAGCATGGGCCAGTGCTACTACAATGAGACCATCGGCTTCTTCTACAACAACAGTGGCAAGGAGCTCAGCTCCCACTGGCGGCCCAAGGATGTAGTTGTGGTGGCTCTGGGGCTGACTGTCAGCGTGCTGGTGCTGCTGACCAACCTGTTGGTGATCGCGGCCATTGCCTCCAACCGCCGCTTCCACCAGCCCATTTACTACCTGCTGGGCAACCTGGCTGCCGCCGACCTCTTTGCCGGTGTGGCCTACCTCTTCCTCATGTTTCACACGGGCCCTCGCACCGCCCGGCTCTCGGTGGAGGGCTGGTTTGTGCGGCAGGGCCTGTTGGACACGAGTTTGACGGCATCAGTGGCCACGCTGCTGGCCATCGCCGTGGAGCGGCACCGCAGCGTGATGGCCGTGCAGCTGCACAGCCGCCTGCCCCGCGGCCGCGTCGTCATGCTCATCGTGGGGGTGTGGGTGGCCGCGCTGGGCCTGGGGCTGCTGCCCGCCCACTTCTGGCACTGCCTCTGTGCCCTGGACCGCTGCTCACGCATGGCCCCCCTGCTCAGCCGCTCCTACCTGGCCGTCTGGGCCCTGTCCAGCCTGCTTGTCTTCCTGCTCATGGTGGCTGTCTACACCCGCATTTTCTTCTATGTGAGGCGGAGGGTGCAGCGCATGGCGGAGCATGTCAGCTGCCACCCTCGCTACCGAGAGACCACACTCAGCCTGGTCAAGACCGTTGTCATCATTCTGGGTGAGTGAGTGCCCTCAGCCGGCGCTGGGTTGCAGGAACCCTGCTTTCCACCCCCACCCCCAACTCCCACAAGACATGGAAGGGGATGATTCGAGTGGGGAATGTTCAAGGAGGTGACCTCTGAGCAGAGACCTGAAAGCCGGGGAAGGGAAGAGTTCCAAGCAGAGGGGACAGAAGGTGAGAGCCCCGTGGGACTGGGCCAGTGCCTCCAGAGAGGAGAGGAGGCCCGTGTGGCTGGAGAGAAGCAGGAGAGAAGGTCAGCATCACCTCGAAGGGCACAGGCAAGAGTCAGATTTTGTTCTGAGTTCCATGGGAAGCCCTTATAGAGTTCTTAGCAGGGAGTAATGAGGTCAGCCTGGCTGTCAAGTAATGAGTGGGGGAGGCGGCAAGGTGCACCCCAGGAGGATACACTCCCATACCCCAAGGTCAAGGGTGCCTCTTCCCTATGATCCCCTTCCCCACACCCCAAGTAACTGGCCTATCCCACAGTGACCTCCTTTCCCCCACAGAACCAGTCTCCATGTAGAAATGCCCAGCACCCTGGCTACCGTGTACTGGTTAGGGAAGGTATCCCTCTGGCAGACAAATCAGAGAAAGGTATCGGGCCTCTCTTGCCCTGAAAACTACTCGGCTCTTGTCTGAGCTCCGGAGACCCCTCCAGCCCTGAGCTCTGAGCTGTGGGGCTCGGGCCCCCCGATAGCCGGCTCCACTCACCTCAGACTCCATCCTGCAGGGGCGTTCGTGGTCTGCTGGACGCCGGGCCAGGTGGTGCTGCTCCTGGATGGTCTGGGCTGCAAGTCCTGCAACGTTCTGGCTGTGGAGAAGTATTTCTTGCTCTTGGCTGAGGCCAACTCACTGGTCAATGCCGTGGTGTACTCGTGCCGAGACGCCGAGATGCGCCGCACCTTCCGCCGCCTCCTCTGCTGCCTGTGCCTTCGCCAGTCCACCCACGAGTCTGCCCGTTACACGCCCTCCACCCGAACGGGGGCTAGCACTCGCATCATGCTTCCCGAGAATGGCCACCCCCTGATGGACTCCACCCTTTAGCCAACCTGGGACTTCACTGGGGTGCAGCAGATGCTGGATCGTGTCCCCTGACCACTTGTGGATGTACCTGGCTCTCCTCAATCTGCAGGACAGACTTAAAGGCAGACCCTCCATCTGCAGGGGCACCACTCCACTGCCAGCCTCCCCCAGGCACACAGCCGTGGCTCCCCGGGGGCCTGGGGATGTGGGGTCACCTCCAAATGCCCAGGAGAGAGTCAGACGGGGTCCAGGAACTTGCTCGTCAATCATCTCAGGTTGTGGAGGGTTTTAACTGACATTTTCTATTTTTACTGCACATCCCTGGTAAACCCTGTGGACTGCTTCCTTGTCTGTGGTGATGTGGGTGTCAAAGATGGGAGAGATGAGGCCACTCCACCCAGTGCAACAGGGTAACATGGACCGTGGATGCACCATCTGCCTGAAGCTGATTCTTTAGGGCCGCAGACTGAGGGGTGCTGAGTGTGAGCTGGGAGAAGATCTGTGGCCCCTTGTGGCCTCTGGGGTCTTGTCTGTCCCTGTTAGAACTGAGGGGGTCTGTGGGGGAGAGCATGATATAAGGAGTAAGCATTTCTTTCCATTGAGGTCTCCAGAGCATTTTCTGTCATCAACTCAGATAGTCCCATCTGTCCCTGTGTCCCAGAATTGTCCACCTCAGCTCGGGCTCGGGCTAGGCTGGGACCTTCTCAGCCCTGTTCTCTTTCCTCTTTGATCTCTGCACGGCTGTTACTCCATCTCTCTCTCTCTCTCTCTCTTTAAAAGTAATCTCTACGTCCAACATGGGGCTCAAACTCATAACCCCAAGATGAAGAATCGCATGCTTTACCAACTGAGCCAGCCAGGTGCCCTACTCCATCTCTCTTGTTGGAGGTCTTACATCCATTCTCTTTTCCTCAGTCTCTTCTGCCTGTTGTCCTGCCTCGAACTCACCCCCTCCCCATCTGTCTCTGTCCTCTGGAGCCCACAGTGGTCTCCGGCCTGTGTGAGCACTGTTTCTCCTGCCTGCCCTTTCGTCTGAGTCCAGGTTATTAACAGTCAGGTGTGTCCATCCCCTTACCCACACCACCAGCCCAGGGGGAGTGTGGTCCATAGAGCAGGATGCAGCATTTTAGAGTTGCCATTTCCCATTTCTCAGGCTCCTCCAATGCCCCTGGCACTCTGAATAGCACTGGAGTTGCATTAGTTAATCATCACTTACATCTTGTTGGTGCAGGTATTACACTTGTTTTCACAGGACAGTAGCTCAGAGGGGTTGCCATCTGGCCTGTGGTTGCATAGCTTCAAAAGGCACAGAGATGAATCAAGGGACAAGAGAGGCACCTGGGGAAAGGGCTTTGGATTCCCCACAAAGTCAAGAGTTGGTCACAACCTCAGCTTGGTATTCCTCATCATTTCACCCTACGGCCCCTCAAGGCTCAGACAGGCCATGATGAGCTCCCTCTCAGATGCTCATAAAGGCACCCTGATAGATACAGTGTAGACCAGAATCTGGATTCTCTGCTTCCTCTTCACCGGGAGAGGAGGAGACAAGGTTATAGCCTCTTAAGGTTCACACGCTAAATAACAGCCTTCCATTGGAGGCCAAAGTCTTAAATCACTAAAGCACACATTGCTGAAGAACCAAAAACATCTAGGTCCCTTCTTCACTACATGGGACTGGCTCTCCCTTTGGGAAAACTCCTCCTGCCCTAAGACAGCTCTGTGAGGAGGCAGGAATGAACTGGGATGCTGGATACTTGAGGATCCAAGGTGGGCAACGTGTCTTCTAGGGCCTGAGGCCTGAAATCTCCAGAGATGATGACCCTTCTGCCATATGCCTGGGCACGGGCCCTTGAAAGATGCAGCCCTTGCTTCTGTGGGACTCCAGGCCTATTGGACAGACATGTCACTTCAGGTGTCAAAGCCACTTCCTATGGGATGGGGAACCCAACGGCCTCCCAAAGGCAGCTTTATGTTTCACTTGCTCGGAGCTGGACACTCTTGCATCAGTATCCTCCAGGCTCTAACCCACACTCCTCTGGTCTCCTCTGGTATCTTGTCCCATTGGTTTTTCCCTCTTTTGTAGACCTCTTCTCCATTCAAGTTTTGGTCCCTAAAGCTTTCAACCCTCTGCCCCCACCACTGTTCTCTGAGAGACACCAAAATTACACACAACTTTGAGGCTTCATGTGCAGGGCTGCTGAACTTTGTACAGGGCAACAGCTCTCCAGGGTCCCCACAACTTCTAGTACTTCCTCTTACTGGGGCCAGATGTCGAGTTTCCTTAATCCGGGAGCTTTCGAAGTGGCTCTGATGCTGTGAGTTCTAATGGTTAGAAACCAAGACCTGTGGAGACCTCTTACCTGCAGTACACCTCAGAGGAGACCTTCAGGAAGCATCCTTCAGTAGCTCAGTGCCCGTGTGCTAGGGTTTTCTAGGCCCAGACTGCAGTAGATGGAATGAATAAATGTGAGATCACTGGTCAGCCAGACCTTGAAGGGAAAATTGATTTCTGCAAGTGAGAAAATCACTCACTTCAAACCCTCCAGCCACCATCACCACACACAAAAAAGCTTGGTGGAAAGAGCCGGGAGCCCTAGTACCCACCTGATGGGGCCGAGACTGAGGGGACCATTACCGGACTGAGGAGGGGTCTGGGTGTTAGGGCTTCTGGAGATGGATGGTGAGTGTTGGTGAGGATCTGAGAATCACAGGGATTTCTGAGAAGGAAGGGGTGGCTTGAAGGAAGAGTGGGTGGAGAAGAGAGGGGAGTCTGGGATATGGGGTCACTGAGGAAGAGTGCGGACCTTAGAGGAATGGAGGCTCTGAGGGGTAGTGGGGGCTCTGGTGGGGGAGTAGAGAGAGTGAGGAGATGATGGGGGGGGTCTCTAAGGAGACTTGAGCGTCTCTTGAGGAAATGCTGGAGGGAAGTGCGGGGCTTCTGAGACGTGAGGGGCCCTAAGAAGGATTAAGGTCTCTAAGCAGGAGTCGTTGTTCTGAGCAGGTGAGGGAGGCCGGTAAGGGCGGAGAGAGCCCCTGAGGCAGAGCGAAGTAGTGGTCGCCCTTCCTCGGCAAGGAGGGGAGTGTGGACTGGAAGAGCGGTTGCCTCGGCAACTCGAACTCTGCAACCCAGCACTGGGCCGTTGAAAGGGGCAGTTAGGGGCGTGTCCGTGGGCGGTGCGGGGCCCCCTGGCCGGCGGCGGTTGGCTGGCGGCGGCGGCGAGGGGTAGGGTTTGGGCGCGCGCGCACAGTGCGCGCGGGTGGCGGTGGTTGGCTGCCGCACTTCAGTGAGCGCTCCAGGCCTGGCTGCTCCTTCCCAGCGCTGCCGGGTCCCAGCAGCATATGGACCCCCCGCCGTGTCCGCAGCTCCCCGCGCCGCCTCCCCCGGCCCCGCGCCGCCCGCCGCCCGGGTCCCCGCCAGGCCCCGACACAGGCGAGGTCCTGCAGCAGATCATGGCCATCACCGACCAGAGCCTGGAGGAGGCGCAGGCCAGGTGCTGCGCGGGCTCCACCGGGGCGTGGGCCCCCCAAAGTCGCAGGAGTGAAGGGGGGCGGGCCCCGGGGCCAGGGCCGACTTGACGGGGGGCCTGAGGAGTGAGGAGGGCAGGGCGCACAGTGAGAGCTTGGGGTGCATCTCTGGGCGGGGAGCTGGGAAGGGAGATGTGTGGGCTCAGGGAGGACCGAAAGGCGGGGGGTTCTGAGTCCGAAGGGATTTATGAAGTTAAAATGCGACGGATCGAAAGGCTTATGGGACTAAGCAGCAGGTGATGGGTTTTCGGAGCTTGTCCTGGGGCAAGAGGGATGGGTTTAAGGGGAGTTTGGGGATGGGGAGGTATGTGGTGAAAAGCAGTTTCGGGGTTTATGGAGTGTAAGGGTAAGAAGGGAGCTGCGGGGTGTAAGGGGCGAGAGACGGGATTTGTAAAGGAGGGACAGCTAAATGGATGCATTAGTGAGATCTACGAGGTGGGAAGTTGTGAGGGCAGATCATGGAGAGTGAGTTGTGGGCAGTGGGACTCAGGTTTGAGGTGATGGGGGTGACCTGGTGCGGGAACCATTAGGAAAAAGGACTAGTGACGGAGCTGGGTGGAGGGATGGAGGTCTCCCGTTTTATTAATTCAGCAAATATTTATTAGAACACTTACTATGTGTGGGACACCCAGCTGGGTGCTGACATAGCCCTTGCTCTCAGGCTCATAGTTTGAAGAAGAGAAAGCAAGTAGCAAAAACTAAGTCCACACTGTGAGAGGTACTCTAAGGGACGGCCTCCTGTGCAAAGCGAGGTGTAGGGGGCCCGAGGGGAGAAAGGGCTGGAAGAAAGCCCAGCCAGAGACTTAAAGCCCTGAGTTCAGTTTGGAGACAGGTCGGAACCAGATCGCACACGCCCACACAAGTCTCAGGGAGGAGTTTGGATTTTCTTTCCCTTGCCGTGATAAAATCATGGCGGTTTTAAGAGCACTTCTCCTACTTGCCTCCACCCACCACTTGTCAGCCTGCCGGGAGTGGTAGCATCTGCTTGACAAGGCGTTTGGGGCCTTCCTTCTCAAGTTATTAGAAACTAGAAAAGGACTGAAGTCCTTTTGGAGGAGGAAGCCTCGCTGAGTGGGGCGTATTCTGGGGAGAAGGGTGGTGCCTGAGGACAGGACCAGGGTCTGGTGGTACGGACTGTGCTGTCACCAGAGCCCTGAAGCGAGGAGAGGTCCTGCCAAAGCCCAGTGAACAGCAGCCACGGGAAGGGAGAGGCAAAGCAGAGGTGGGCATGGCGTGCATTTGTCCTTCAGACTTTGTTTCCCCTGCTTGTGGCTGGTCCACCCTCTGCAGTTTCGTAGCCTCTATCTGGGAAGTTAGGGGTGCTATCCCCCTCCTCCCTTACTATGCTCATTCTACTTTCAGGGGGCATTGTGCCAGGTGCTAGAGAAACCGAGACGTTCTCTGCCCTGTCAGAGCTCACTGGGAAGTGGGGTGTGGGGGAGACAGATTTATAAAATAGTTGTCATAACGGGTGTGCGCTGAGCGGAGGTGATTCCTGGTACCTGGGGAGAAAAAGAGCTGGGCCAGGAGAGGGTGCCCATGGGTGATCCCCTATCTGCTGGGCTAGTCTGAGAGCACAGGCTTTGTCATACTTGCCTTTGTATCCTTCCCAGGGCTGTGCACAATGCCTGGCACCTAGCATACAGTGAAGGTTGTGGCACTCAAGATTCTGGAAAGATGGGGAGGAGCTGAGGAGGGGAGAATGGGCTCTTCACACCCAAGGGACCACAGAGGCAGTGCTTTGGGTGTTTGGGGAGCTCCCTGAGTTCCTTCTGTTCTAGGTAGGGAGCTGCGTAAGGAGTGAGCTCTGCTCAGGTGTGGCCTTCCTCAAAGCGTCTCTCACCCCATCACAGCCCCACCCCTGCTGTTATACCAATCCAGACCCCTTCCCCTAGAGAGGCTTTAGAATGGTGTGCAATCACCTGTTCCTTGCTATTCTTTTTTTTTTTTAAGTTTATTTATTTTGAGAGAGACAGCGACGAGTGGGAGAGGAATAGAGAGAGACGGAGACAGAGAATCCCAAGCAGGCTCTGCTCTGTCAGCACAAGCCTGATTCAGGGCTCAAACCCATGAAACCATGAGATCATGACCTGAACCAAAACCAAGAGTGTGATGCTTAACCATCTGAGTGACCCAGGCACCCTTTTTCTTTGCTATTCTTCTTTTTTTTTTTTTTTAATGCTTTTAAAATTTATTTTTGAGAGAGAGACAGAGACAGAGAGAATGTGAGCGGGAGAGGGGCAGACAAAGAGGAGACACAGAATCTGAAGCAGACTCCAGGCTCTGGGCTGTCAGTCCAGAGCCTGACACAGGGCTGAACCCATGAAGTGCGAGATTATGAGGTGAGCCGAGGTCAGACTAAGCCACCCAGGTGCCCCATTCCTTGCTAAGCTTGAAGGCAGCCTTTTTTTTTTTTTTTTTTTTTTTAAGACTAGCAAATTGAATAGTGGAGCATTACACATGCATGACAACCTGGTTGTTGCATAGGTAGTTCCTGGTTTCTTTCTGAGGTAGAAGGGTCCCTGAGGCTTTTGTTTTAAGACTTGCTAGCTTCAGATCTGCCCCTCATTTCTTTGGATGTAGACTTTACAGGAACTCACCCAAGTCACAACAGTCTTCAGCATAAGTGGACCATTTGCTCTACTCTGGAGCAAACAGCTTGGGTGGGTCTTTTCCTCATAGTAAACTGTGCAGCCTGGTAGATTATCAACTCGGGAGGAGAAGCAGATTGTGTCTGTCCTGATCATGCAACTGGGTGAGGCTTTTGCAAGTCTTTCTGACCTTGCCCTCTCAGTACACCTGCTGATCCCTTCGTAGCCCCTGGAGTCAGTTTAGCTCAAAAACGTTTATTCATGTTTCAGAGACAGAGACAGAGTGTGAGTAGGGGAGGGACAGAGAGAGAGGGACACACAGGATCTGAAGCAGGCTGCAGGCTCTGAGCTGTCAGCACAGAGCCCAATGCGGGGCTCAAACCCATGAGCCATGAGATTGTGACCTAAGCTGAAAACAGACGCTTGTGCCCCACAAGTGTGTTTAAAGAGGGAAAGTACATCTACTCTCCTTAAACCTGAATTCTTCCTACACCTTTCTGCGTTATTCAAATGCAGCTGCAAGTGCTGTGCATTATTCATTTTGTCATTATAGCTGAATAGTCTTAGAATAGTGAACTGTGTATTGTTCTTCCTTTGGGCTACACAGATAGCGGGGTGTAGAAACTTTGGAATATACCGTCTTAGTTTAAATTCAGCCTGAGTCAGCTGGGACTTCCTCTGTGAGGGATAACCAGTCTTCCTGAATGATCTTCTGACCTTCAGCTATATTCTAAGCTCTTCCTCAAGAAGGGACAGTTCTGCATTTTCTGATTTGGAACCGTTCACTGATGATGTTCTCCTTTCTTTCTTTCGTTCTTCCTTTCTTTTCTTTTCTTTCTTTCCTTCTTTCTTTCTTTTTTTTCACTGGTGATGTTCTCCTTTCGTTCATTCTTCCTTCCTTTCTTTTCTTTCTTTCTTTCTTTCTTTCTTTCTTTCTTTCTTTCTTTCTTTCTTTCTTTCTTTCTTTCTCTTTCTCTCTTTCTCTCTTTCTCTCTTTCTTTCTCTCTTTCTTATCATGACCTGAGTGGAAATTGAGTCAGACACTTAACCTACTGAGCCACCCAGGTGCCCTGACTATTTTGCTCTATCATGCATAGCCTTTTTTTATAATAATAAATTTTACAACATTTTACAGTTTCTACGTAGGTTATTTCATTTGCTTCTATGACTACCTTTATGAGGGTTGTTAGACTAGCGTTAAGTGCTCCTTTGTCAAGACTGTCAGGCTCCAAAATCCTTCCCTCCTCCTAGGGCCCTGCAACAGAGTCATAAAAATCTGTTGCAAGCTCTGGGCCCTCCCCAACTCCTCACCCCCAACAGTGTGTTCAGGATCCATTGGGGATCCTCAGGACTCAGGTGCCTCAGAGCCAAGAAGCTGCCTCGCATCAAAGGCCGGTTGACTCCTTTTTTGTCTAGTAGTGAGATTTCTAAGAAATTAGTATGAAGACTCGAGAGCTGAGGGGTTAATTTTGGAAACCTGATTGAGAAAGAAAGCAGAATGCTCACAGTGTCTTCTGGAGATCTCTGCTCTAGGGATGCCTGGGGGGCTCAGTCGGTTCAGCGTCCAACTCTTGATTTCAGCTCAAGTCATGATCTCACCGTTCGTGGGTTCGAGACCCACGTTGGGCTCTGTGCTGACAGTGTGGAGCCTGCTTGGGATTCTCTCTCTTTCTCCCCCTCTCTCTGTTCCTCCCCTACTTGTGCTTTCTCTTTCAAAGTAAATAAATTAAAATGTGTTTTAAAAACTATGACTGGAGATGCATGCCCCATATCCGATGTCCTGGGAGAGGCAGCTGAAGAGGACTGGCCTTCGAGTCGTTCTGCGTGTTGGAGCGACAGGCGAGTTGTGTTACATGTTTCTGGGTTGGTGGATTCAGCTGTAGTGGTCACTTCTTGACCCTTTGCTTGCAGGTGCACACTGACCCGCCAGACAGCTGTAGTGTTCAATGTGGTAGCCACTCACTATGTGTCTTTTTAAATTAAAATGAATTCAAATTAAATAAAATTAAACACTCAGTCCCTCAGTCGCACTAGCTACAGTTCAAGTGCTCAATAGCTATATGTAACTAGTGGCTACCATATTAGCACAGAGAACATTTCCAGAATTGCAGAAAATACTGGATCGTGGAGCTTTAGTGCAGTTCTTCTCAGGCTGGACATGCAGGGGATTTTTGTGGGAATCTTACTGCAATGGAAGTTCTAATATAGCAGGTCCCGATGGAGCCTAAGAGTTCACATTTCTAACAAGCTCCCAAGGGGCCAATGCAACAGATCCCAAACCACACTTGGAGAGGGGGAACTCTCAAGAGTGGAGATAATAATGTCTCATTTATTTCTATTTTCATGAATCAGTTTACCTAGTAGTTGGTTAATCTGACAAATGAAGTTATTTTGGAGCCTAAGTTGTGTTTGTAGGCATATGGATTTTAAATTAGTCACAAGAGTCACATATTAGCATCATTTTGCCTACTCAATATGGAAAGAACATTCAAAATGAAGGAAGAAAATTCAGAAAATAGTTGACTTTTTTTTTCTTCTTAATGAAAATCTTGGCTTGGGGCCATAATACCCTGTTGTTTCAGATTCTATTTACATTTTCAACCTAAGGAAATCAGGTTGTGGAAGTTCCAGGGCTGCTTCTGTATTTCCTTTATAGTGTCTATAAAACCACAGCCCCAATTTGTGTTTGTAGAACTTGAGTGTAATAGCAAGTGACTGCTGGGGGCGGGAATAGGTTTTTAGGGCAAAACCCCTTTATATATAGTGAATAAAGAGATGGTGGAGAATAGGCACTGTTATATTTGTTTAGAAGCAGAAAATGTGGTACATGGAGTGATATATTTGACACTATAAAGATTACATTCAGAAGTTGGCTTTTAGGCAACATAAAGGGTACTACAATTAAGGGCCTTCACAGCTTTTCTTAGGAAGAGAAGATTTCTCTGAATGTTTGCTTTTTCTTTTTTAAAGTTTATTTTGAGACAGAGAAAATGAGTGGGGGAGGGGCGGCAAGAGATGGGGGACAGAGGGTCCCTAGCCGGCTCTGTGCTGATAGCAGAGACCCTGATGTGGGGCTCCAACTAACAAACCATGAAATCATGACCTGAGCCAAAGTTGGATGCTTAACCAACTGAGTCACCCAGGCTCCCATCTCTGAATTTTTTTCTTTTTTTAAATTTTTTAATGTTTATTTATTTTTCACACACACACACACACACACACACACACACCCCACACGCGCGGCATCAGGGGAGGGGCAGAGAGAAAGGGAGACACAGAATCTGAAGCAGGCTCCAGGTTCCTACCTGTCAGCACAAAGCCCAACAGGGGACTCAAAACCATGAATGGTGAGATCATGACCTGAACCAACTGAGCCACCCAGGCACCCCTGAATTTTTTCTTAATTTGACTTTTACATATACAACATGCTAGATATTTTCTACCAGTGGAAATTTGCATGACTTTCTTTATTCCTCCAATATTTCTGCAGATTGACATTGCCTGTAATATGGACTAAATTCTAATTATTGAATAAAAAGAGATGACCTCATTTTGACTATCTTTAGAACTTACCCAAGTGGCAAAGCATAAACTGTCAACTGAATGGTGTGCCCCTTTTCTAAAGGTCTGTGTCCCCGTGTTCCAGTTCTGGAATGCATGTCAGCGTTCAGCTTTCAGCCTGCCTGTTCAAAGCATGTGGGGAGTCAGAGGAGGAATTTATGGTTCGGAATTTCCCAAAGCTAGATAGTGTTAGCAAGACAGGATATACTAGTCCAAACCTGGGAAGTAGAATTTCAGAGTCGAAATTTTTCTTTTCATCATCCTTAAGAAGGTTCATTAGATCCTAGCAACCTAGTGCCAGCACTCTGTTCTTAGCCTGCTTGTAGGTTTTAGCTTTGCTCTGATGGTTAACATGCCCAGCTTGGCTTGGTCTAGTGCCAAAGGAAAGTCTTGCTGTCTCTGGAGTACTTTCCCTAAGAGTTGAATTTAGACGGTTTTAAAACAATTTCCTAAAAGCTATCTAAACTCTAGGATCACAGCAAAATCCCTTTTGAAGTGGTTTTATTAAGTAAAGCAACATGCAGAATGTTTTAGAAAAGTTTCACGGGGCACCTGAGTGGATCAGTTGGTTAAACACCCCAGTTTCAGCTTGGGTCATGATCTCACGGTTCGTAAGTTCAAGCCCTGCATCCGGCTCTGTGCTGACAGCTCAGAGCCTGGAGCCTGTTATGGATTCTGTGTCTCCCTCTTTCTCTGCCCCTCCCCTACTTCTGTCTGTCTGTCTGTCTGTCTGTCTGTCTGTCTCTCAAAAATAAATAAACGTTCAACAATTTTTAAATAAATAAAGGGAATGGAGGGGGGTGAGGAGTAAGGAATCCAGGATGAGACAGGCCAGCCATCAGAGTCTTGCACGGAAAAGAGGAGTAGGACTTCCGCAAATACAGAGGACGGAGAGGGTCAGAGAGAAGCTGGTGAAGTGCCTTGAATGCCTTGCCAAGGGGCAGTGGGAAGCCACATCACCTTTCTGAGCAGGAGAGAGACCAAAAGTCGTGGTTTTGAGTAAGAAAGTTAGCAGTAATATTGATTGTAACCAGTCCAAGGACAGATTAAGAAATAAGGACATTACAATAGCTTTTCACAGACTTAAATTTATTCATTTTAAAGGTCATTCCTTTATTCAAGTTCTGCAGATTTTTTTCTTGCGTCATGTGAAAGAATCCCACTACCCCCCGCCCCGCCCTTTTCTGGTGCCAAAACTAGCTCCTGATCCAAGGTTTCATTTTGCTAAATTACTGTAATAATTTCCATGGCTGAACTTGGAGATCCATATATAATCTCAACCCCAACTCATCTAGCCATTTTAGGTTTTTTGCTTTTATGCTTATTTTTAGAGTGACCTTTACCAGTGATTGATGGCTTCTGTTAATGGAATGATTTTTCCCAATTTCACTGTTACAGAGAACCTTATTTTGAAATGCTGGCCTCTGAGTCCTGGGCTGTTGTTCCTTCCTCGAACTTGGGACCCTCTGTGAATTTCTAGGCTTTCCATCCAAGTTCTGTTACTTAAGAATTCATGTCTTCTAATTAAAAAGGTTTTTTTACTGTTTATTTCTGAGAGAGAGAGATTGCAAATGGGAGAGGGGCAGAGAGAAAGGAAGACACAGAATCCAAAGCAGGCTCCAGGCTCCAAGATGTCAGCACAGAGCCCGACATGAGGCTCGAACTCACGAACCATGAGATCACAACCTGAGCCCAAGGCAGATGCTCAACCAACTGAGCCACCCAGGTGCCCCATCATGTCTTCTAACTTTTGTTCTGTACCTAGGTCTGTCTCTGGGAGGTGCATGATATCGTTAACGGTTTTTGTCAGCTGAACAAATCTTTCTAGAAATGAGAATAATTAAGGAGATCTGATTCCATCTTTGATCAAGGCATTAGAATCATTGTTGCTCTCAGGGAAGATTTTCCTTTCTTTTTTTTTTTTTTAATGTTTCATTTATTTCTAGGAGAGAGAGAGAGGGACATCGTGAGCAGGGGAGAGTCAGAGAGAGAGGGAGTCACAGACTCTGAAACAGGCTCCAGGCTCTGAGCCGGCAGTCAGCACAGAGCCCGACATGGGGCTCGAACCCACGAACCACAAGATCATGACCTAAGCGAAAGTCGGACGCTTAACCAACTAAGCCACCCAGGCGCCCCTCAGGGAAGATTTTTCAAGAAGTATCCTGTTCTATGAGGTAGAATATATCTCAGAATATCTTTAAATCTCAGTAAATCTTTAAATTCCTTGGTAATTTAAAATGATACCTTGTTAAGGAAAGTAGATTGTTCCATATTTTGGAAAAGTAAAAGTAAGTTCCAGCTAAAATTAGGAGCTATAATATACTGTTGCTAGAAGCCAGAATGTGGCTTATGTTCTTTTCATTTCCGTGTTCCTTTCTCCTGATATAGTGACCAGCATATAGTAGTTCCTAAATAAATGTCCTATAAATATTGAATAAATGAGGTTAGAGAGGATAAAGCTCTATACATTCATTTTCTGGAGTGATTCTTTTTTTTTTTTTTAATATATTTTTTTTATTTCTAGGAGAGAGAGAGAGAGAGCATGAGCAGGGGAGGGTCAGAGAGACAGGGAGTCACAGACTCCAAAACAGGCTCCAGGCTCTGAGCTGGCAGTCAACACAGAGCCCAACGCGGGGCTCGAACCCACGAACCGCGACATCATGACCTAAGCGAAAGTCGGACGCCCAACCAACTAAGCCACCCAGGCACCCCTGGAGTGATTCTTATATAACTCTGTTTTGCTATAGATTCTTAGCATTGGTTTTAAAAGGATATTCACAGTGCTGCTTTGTTTTAATTTAATTTAATTTAGAAAGAGCCTCAAGGGGCGCCTGGGTGGCTGTCGGTTAAGTGTCTGACTTCAGTTCAGGTCATGATCTCACGGTTCCTGGGTTTGAGTCCCGTGTCGGACTCTGTGCTGACAGCTAGCTCAGAGCCTGGAGCCTGGAGCCTGTTTCAGATTCTGTATCTCCTTTTTTCTCTGACCCTCACCTGCTCATGCTGTCTCTTTCAGAAATAAATAAAACATTAAAAATATTAGAAAGAGCCTCACAATTATCTTTATTTGTTTTTTTTAAACATTTATTCATTTCTTGAGAGACAGAGATAGAACATGAGCCTACATCCAAAGTAGGCTCCAGGCTCTGAGCTTTCAGCACAGAGCCCAACATGGGGCTCGAACTCATGAACCATGAGATCATGACCTGAGCTGAAGTCAGATGCTCAACCAACTGAGCCACCCAGGTGCCCCCTTTATTTGTTTATTTAAGTTTTATTTATTTTGAGATAGCGTGAGGGAGGGAGGGACAGAGAGAGGTGGGAAGAAAGAGAATTCCAAGCAAGCTCCACATCAAGTGCAGAGCCCGATGTGGGGCTCGATGCAGGGCTCAAATTCAAACTGAGAGATCATGTTTGAGCCAAAGTTGGATGCTTAACCAACTGAGCCACCCAGGTGCCCCAAAAGTATCTTTAATTATTTAAAGGATTTATTATTTATCATTTATTGGAATTTTCCTTTTTTCATAAACATTAACATTTTGTTTTTTAATGCAGATACTTGGATTGGGTAGAACATCTCATGTACTTGCTACGGATATCAGCATAGACCCCTTTTTTCTTCCCATAGTCCCGTTGACTGGCTTATCTCTTCAGTTGTGTCAGATCTCTTCCTATATAACAAATTACCATAAACCTAGTGGTTTTTAAAATTGTTTAATGTTTATTTATTTTTGAAAAGAGAGACAGAGGGTGAGCAGAGGAGGGACAGAGAGAGAGGCAGACACAGAATCTGAACCAGGGTCCAGGCTGTCAGCACAAAGCCTGATGTAGGGCTCGATCCCACAAACCATGAGATCATGACCTGAGCCGAAGTCAGATGCCCAACTGACTGAGCCACCTAGATGCCCCCCTAGTGGTATTTTTTAAAGTTTATTTATTTTGAGAGAGAGGAGGCAAGTGAGTGGGGGAGGAGCAGAGGTGGGAGCGGGGAGGAACAGAAAATCCCAAGCAGGCTCCGAGCTGTCAGGACAGACCCCAATGCAGGGCTCAAACTCACGAACCATGAGATCATGACCTGAACTGAAGTCGAATGCCTAAGCAACCTAGCCACCCAGGCGCCTCCCCTCTTATTTTTAAAGAATTTTTAAAAAGTAAATTTAGTGGTTTGAAACAACATACATTTGTGATCTCAGTTTCCGTGGGTCGGGAATCTGGGCACAGCTGAGCTGGGACCTCTGCTCAGGGTCTCCCGAGGCTGGAGTCAAGATGTTGTCTGGGCTGTGGTCCTATCTGGAGCTTAGGGTCCTCCTGCATCTTGTGGGATTGTTGGCAGAATTCAGTTCCTTGCGGTTATGGGACTGAGGTTCCTGTTCTCTTGCTGGCTGACAGCTGGGGGCTACCTCTAGTTCCTGCCACTGGCTCTCACGACACGGCAGCTGGCAACAGGGCCCGCAGGTGATGCTCTCTAGTCCGCTTAGATGGAGCTGTGGATAATGTAACATAAGCATGGGAAAGACTGTCACATCCTCTTTGTCTCTTTGCAAGTCACAGGTTCTTCTGTAACAAGAAAAGAGGATTGTGCTCATTAGGAGTCACCTTCGGAATGTCCATAATGCTGTGAACATCCTGGACTGTCCCTGTACTGGACTGTCCCCACTCTATTTAAATAGTCATTGATAGTTTTCTGTCAGCTGCTTGATCACCTCTAGGCCAAGATCATGCCCAAAGCTTAGACATTTGTTTACTTTTCATTATAAACGACAAAAAATCCTGTGATATTATTTTGTGTGTATTAAAAGGTACTTTAGGGGCACCTGGGGGGGCTCAGTCGATTGAGCATCCGACTTCGGCTCAGATCGTGATCTCGCGGTTTGTGAGTTCAAGCCTCGCATCGGGGGGACACCTCAGAGCCTGGAGCCTGCTTCAGATTCTGTATGCCTCTCTCTCTTCCCCTCCCCTGCTCACACACATGCTCTCTCTCTCTCTCTCAAAAATAAATAAACGTTAAAAAAATTTTTTAATTTATTTATACTTGTACCTAAAGTACGATGTTTCATTAAGCAGCAAACTGAGCTGGGGATAAACATTCCTAGAGTTCCCTTTAGGAAGCAGAACAGCTGACTTCATTTTCTTTCCTTGCATTTTTAGAATTACATTTACAGAAGATAACAGGCTCGAGCTGGAGTCCATTTCATTAATGCTAATACTGCTTCTATAGAAGGAAAACATTCCAGGCTGAATACCCAGTGTAATCAGTTACCATGCACTGCATAAGGAAGATTAATATAGATTTGCAGAAGATCAAATCTCATCCCCCACGACATTTTCTTTTTCTTTTTTTTTTTCAATAATTTATTGTCAAGTTGGTTTCCATATAACACCCAGTGCTCATCCCACAAGTGCCCTCCTCCATGACCCACAGACATTTTCATATTTGAGGTTCAGAGATGGAGATCTGATTCCTGCACCCCAAATCTAGCCTTTTGAAAGGCATTCCACGGGGGGGGGGATGCATGGTGAATTTGGAAGGCACCAAGAAACAAGGACACTTCCGTAGACTGACGGCGTAAGGAGTCTTGGCAAATGTTTGGCCTTCATCATAGTGTTCATTGTATTTGACTTCGATCATGAAGTTACCAATTTTCAGGTACATTATCCATCCTTGGCAGCATCTTTTAATACTGGATACTTAGATGATAGCATTACAAGATTTAAAGTCACGATAACAGTAAATGTTAAACTAGATGCCATAGTGTTTTGTCAGAGTTCACAGATGTTTGGACACAGGGACACACCACTGCATTTACAATTACCCTCACTCTCTTACGTCATCAAATTCCCCCTCCAGGCTAGTTCTTTGGCATCTAAACATGTGCAAGTGTCTTCTGTCTTTAACAACACACAAAGAACAACAGCCAAAAACCTCCCTTGACTTCCCTCACCCCCCATCTTGATTTGTAGCTGGGATTTGTTTTAATTAGCTATGGGAAGATGACAGACATGGAGACAACTTTGAAAGAAGTTTATTACTTACAGTTCCCGAGGGGAGGGGACAGGGCCACACCGGGAAGCACCAAAACCCGTCAGGAGGAAGAAGTGTGGGGAAAGCATGGCCCAGAATCTTTAGTGTAATTTCCAAGGGAAGGAATGGGCAAACCAGGGCAGGCAAGTTTGAGCAAGTTTACGACTGGGCAGTGTAAATACTTACCGCAGGCTCTGGGCTATAACAGCTGTCACTAACTGTCTGTTAGCTGGCCATCTGGAAATTTAGGGCAGGGGGAGTATTGGCTGGTGCTGAGAGGTGGATAAAGAAAGTGGTTGGGGGGCACCTCGGTGGCTCAGTCGGTTAAGCGTCCGACTTCGGCTCAGGTCATGATCTCACGGTTTGTGGGTTCGAGCCCTGCATCGGGCTCTGTGCTGACTGCCAGCTCAGAGCCTGGAGCTTGTTTCAGATTCTGTTTCTCTCTCTCTCTCTGACCCTCCCCTGCTCAAACTGTCTCTCTCTCTTTCTCAGAAATAAATAAAACATTTTAAAAAATTAAAAAAAAAAAAAGGTTGGGGGTATGGGCTTAGGATTGGGGTTTGTAGGAAAGGCATGCTCTCCGGCAAGCTCTGGAATTAGCTTGTGCTGGGAGGGACAGTTTCTCCCAGCCCCAGGATGTCAGAGCATTCATAACACACAGAAGAGAAACAAAACATACTACACACCTTTTCTTTAAACATCCTGCATTTCTTTCCTCTCCTGCATTTGAGGTCGCTACTTCTACTTCCTCTCCCCAACCCGTTCTCTCCCAACCCTCTCCTCCCTCTCATGAGTCATTGCTGACCTCTAGGTGGCTAAATCCAAGGTCTCTTCTGGATTCTTCTCTCGCTTTGCCTCTAAGAAGTATTTCTCACAGATTGCTCTTTTCTCCTTGAAACTGTTTTTTCTTGGTTCCTCCTTACTGGCAATTCAGTCCCCGTCTTTTCTGCAGGGTTTTCTCTGCTTGACTTCTGTAAGTCCACAGGCCTGGGTCTGGGGCATAGACCCCTTTCTATCTATATTCCCTTATGATGATTTCCTCAAGGCTTGTGTCTTAAAGTGCCATCTCTATGCCCATGACTCCCCATCTTTATATTGCTTATCTCCAGCCTTGAGTTCATGTCCATGTACCTCCTCTTGGGTAGCTCATAGCAATCTCAGATGTAACCTGATCAAGGCACAGCTCTGCCTTCCAGACCCTTCTTCCCTGAACCTGCTGCCTTCTTCCCTAAACCAGTTTCCCCAATGGTAGTTAATGGTATCTCCTTTCATGCAATTGCTCAGGCCTAAAACTAGTAGTCGTTATCCTTGAATCACCTCTTTCTCCCAAACCCCACACCAGTTTGTCAGGAGTCCTGTTGATTTCATTGCTGAAGTCAAAGATCTGCCTATTTTTTTAATTTATTATTTTTTTAATGTTTGTTTATTTTTGAGAGACAGAGCATAAGCAGGGGAGAGGCAGGGAGAGAGGGAGACACAGAATCCAAAGCAGGCTCCATGCTTCTGAGCTGTCAGCCAGAGCCCAACATGGGGCCCAAACTCATGAGCCATGAGATCATGACCTGAGCCAGAATCAGATGCTTAATCAACTGAGCCACCCTGGGACCCCTCTGCCTATTTTTTTTTTTTAAGTAGTATTCATGCCCAACATGGGGCTCAACCTCAGGATGCCGAGGTCAAGTCATATGCTCCACTGACTGAGCCAGCCAGGCAGCCCAAGATCTGTCTGCTTTTTATGTCTACTACCATAACTAAGCCAGCAGGATTTCTGGACTATTCCTGCTGTAATAGCCTCCAGACTGGCGTTCCTGGTTCCACCCTTTGCCTTCCATTCCAGTCTAAAAGCAGCCGCAGTGATCTTTTAAAAATGCAGTTCACTTAAAGATAGGCAATAGATCGGTGGAACAGAGTTGAAAATGCAGAAATAAACCCATACATATATGGCCAATTGATCTTCTACAAGGGTGCTAAGACCATTGAGTGGGGAATGAATAGTCTTTTCAACAAATGGTCTGGAAAAACTGGATCTGCACATGGAAAAGGATTAATTTGAAGGGGTGTCTGGTTGGCTTAGTTAGTTAAGCATCTGACTTCAGCTCAAGCCATGATCTCATGGTTCATGAGTTTGAGCCCCCTATTGGGGCCTGCGCTGACAGCTCCAAGCCTGCTTCAGATTCTCTGTCTCCCTCTCTCTCAGCTCCTCTCTCTCTCTCTCAAAAATAACTAAACATTGGGGCACCTGGGTGGCTTAGTTGGTTAAGCTGTCGACTTCGGCTCAGGTCATTATCTCCTGGTCATGAGTTTGAGCCCCACATCCGGCTCTGTGCTGACAACTCAGAGCCTAAAGCCTGTTTCAAATTCTGTGTCTCCCTCCCTCTCTTTGCCCCTTCCCTGCTCACACTCTGTCTCTCTCTCAAGAATAAATATTAAATAAATAAATAAATAAATAAACAAACAAACATTGAAAAAAGGAATGAATTTGAATCCTTACTTAACACCATATACAAAAATTAACTCAAATGGGATGCCTGGGTGGCTCAGTCGGTTGAGCGTCTAGCTTCAGCTCAGGTTATGATCTCAAGGTTCGTGGGTTCAAGCCCCACGTCGGGCTCTGTGCTGATGGCTAGCTCAGAGCCTGGAGCCTGCTTCAGATTCTGTATCTCCCTCCCTCTCTCACCCTCCCCTGCTCATGCTCTCTCTCTCTCTCTCTCTCAGAAATAAATAAAACATAAAAAAAATTCAAAAATTAACTCAAATGGATCAATACCTAAGTGTAAGAGCTAGCCCTGTAAAACTCTTAGAAGAAAACATATGCATAAATATTCATAAACTTGAATTAAACAACAGTTTCTTAGTGTCTAAAGCACAAACAAAAGAATACATAAATTGGATCTCACTAAGTGAAAAACTTTTGTGCTTCAAAGGACACTATCAAGAAAGTAAAAAGACAACTCACAGAATGGGAGAAAAAATTTGTAAATCGTATTTTTACAAAGCATATAGTATCCAGAAAATATAAAGAACTCTTACAATTCAGCAATAAAAAAGACATCACCCAATTAAAGAATGAGCAAAGAATTTGAATAGACATTTCCCCAAAAAGAATGGCTAGTGAACATGTGCAAAGATGCTCAATGTCATTAGTCTTTAGAGAAATGTAAATCAAAACCACAATGAGATACTGCCTCACACCTACTGGTATGGCTATAATAAAAGAGAGCAAGTGTGGGTGAGGATGTGGAGAAATTGGAACCCTAATTAGTTGCTGATGGGAATGGAAAATGGTGCAGCCACTTTATAAAAGTTTGGCATTTCCGGGGCGCCTGGGTGGCTCAGTCGGTTAAGCATCTGACTTTGGCTCAGGTCATGATCTCACAGTTCGTGGGTTAGAGCCCCACATCAGGCTCTGTGCTGACAGCCAGCTCAGAGCCTGGAGCCTGTTGCACATTCTGTGTCTCCCTTTCTCTCTGACCCTCCTCTGCTCATGCTGTCTTTCTCTCTAAGAAATAAATAAAACATTAAAAAAAAAAAAGTTTGGCATTTCCTTGTGGCACCTGAGTAGCTCTGTCGGTTAAACGTCCAACTCTTTTTATTTTTAAACATTTGTTTATTTTTGAGAGAGAGCATGCAAGAGTGGGGGAAAGTGAGGGGGTGGAGAGGGGTGGGAGAAGAGGATCCAAAGCAGGCTCTGTGCTGACAGCAGCAAGCCTGACGTGGTGCTTGAACTCATGCACTGTGAAATCATGACAGTGAGCCCAAATTGGACACTTACCTGACTCCTGTAATGGTTTTCTGTTGCCACTGTAACAAATGACCACTATTTAGTCACTTAAAAACACAAACTTATTTATCATCTGCCATTTCTATAGGTTACAAGTCCACTATGCGTCTCTCCTTGGCAGGGCTGCCTTCCTTCTGGAGGCCATAGGGGGAGAGCCCATTTCCTTGCCTTTTCCAGCCTGTGGAAGCCACCTGCATTCCTTGGCTTGTAGTTTTCTTCCCCTGTCTTCAGAGCCAACAACATAGTGTCTCTGACTCTGTGTCACCGTATCTCTCTCTGCCCACAGCTAGAAGAGGTTGTCTACTTGTAGGGACTTGGGTGATTACATGGGGCCCATCTAGGTAATCCAAGCTAATCTCCCCAACTCAAGGTCCTTAACCTTATCACACCCACTGAGTTCTTTTTCCCGTGTAACATATTCTGAGGATTAGCACATGGACATCTTTGGGGGCCATTTTTCTGCCAATCCCCATCACCGGCAAATAAAAGCCAGAGTTGTTCCCCTGACTGACAAGGCTCTTCTAGGTGATCCCCCTTTGCCTGACTTCACCTCATGGCTCTCTCCCTCACTCCTTATCCTACAGCATCCTGGTCTCTTAAAAAGCCAAGTGTGTTCTCACTCGGCCTCTGCTCTGGCTGTTTCTTCCACCTAAATTATTACTCTCTTCAGCCTCTCATTTCCTGCCTGACTACTTGTCATTCTGATCTCAGCGTTGAGGTCACGTCAGAGATATGCAAACTCCAATAGGCCTTCTAGCCCTCATTCTAGTTGGTTGCCACAAAGCTCCTGCCGTGGCTCAGGGTTGTCTTGTTTGTGCATGCATTTGGTGTCTCTCGCTCCCTCCCTCTTGACTGCCACATAGGTAAGAACCTCATCTGTCGGTGTCTGTGACACTAAAATGGTGGATGGCACATAGTGGCTGCTCAGCAAACACCTACTGAGTTAACCTCTCACAACACCGGGGTAGGATGGCTGGCGTTTCTGCTTATGCATCAAAGTGCCGCACCTGGGCAGTAGTGTGGACACAGCTTTGAAATCACTGGATCATTTTTTTTAATGTTTATTTTTGAGACAAAGACAGACAGAGCATGAGTGGGGGAGGGGCAGAGAGATAGGGAGAGAGAGAATCCCAAGCAGGTTCTGTGTACAATGCTGAGCCCGACGTGGGGCTTGATCCCACAATGGTGAGATCATGACCTGAGCCAAAATCAGGAGTCAGACGCTTAACCTATTGAGACACCCAGGTGCCCCCAAAGTTCATAGCTCTTGACAAGTTATTTGCTTTATTTAAATTTGCATTGTTTAAAATTTTTCATGTGGAGCACTTGAGTGGCTCAGTTGGTTGAGCATCCAACTTCAGCTCAGGTCACGATCTTACAGTTTGAGTTCTAGCCCCACATCAGGCTCACTACTGTCAGCACAGAGCCGCTTCACATCCTCTGTCCCCTCTGCCTCTGTCCCTTCCTCACTCATGCTCTCCCTCTCAAAACTACACAAACATTTTTTTAAAAAACTTTATGTAAAGGAAATGTTTTTGAATATTTGTGCATTGCTCTATTTGAATTTTACAAAGTGAAATTCGTATAAATGCTTTTGTACTGTAACTTCACAAGAGCAATTTTCAACAGAACCGGCAGGGTCCATATGAAGGATCTCTACTCTCCTGGACGGGGTGGCTCCTCTTTCTCATGCTCTCTTCTGTTGCTTCTCTTTCAGAAAGCACGCTCTGAATTGCCATAGGATGAAGCCCGCTCTCTTCAGTGTGCTCTGTGAGATCAAGGAAAAGACAGGTAGGCCCTTGAGATGACTTTTTTGTGGCTCCAGGACCATGACAACCACACACCCTCTGGTCCTGATGTAGCCATCTTGCCTTCCACATCTCTCTTTGGCAGTAGATGGTTTAGATGCTTCCTTTCTGCCTTGTCAGCTCCTTGTTTTCTGGTGTATCGGTGTTGTGTCTTACACCCATTAATTTTGCAGTCTGTAACTGGAAATACTATTGCCAGTAAGTAACAAGCAGCTGCATTGCTCTTAAGGGAGACCTAAGAGGCCTGTGGCATTCCATTGTTTTGGAAAAAGAAAAGAATAAGGGACACCTGGATGGCTTGGTCTGTTAAGTACCCGATTCTTGATTTCAGCCCAAGCCACCATCTCACAGTTCATGGGTTCCCATCTCACATGGGATGTGCCGAGAGCGCTGAGCCTGCTTGGGGTCCTTTCTCTCCTGTTCTCTCTGCCCCTCCCCAACTCACTCTCTTAAAATAAATAATTTTTTTTTTAAAAAAGATGATAAAATTAGAAAAGTAGAGTAATAATGATTTTATTGTTTTAAGCATTCAAAGTAATCCCCATGGAAGCCGCCTGCCACTGCAAATCCTTTTGTTAAAATAAAAATCACTTTATTTTGAATTAATTTTAGATTTGCGGGAAAGTTGAAAAATAGTAAGAGAGTTCTCCTATACCCTTCTCCCAGCTTCCTCTAGTGTCAACACCTTGAGAACCGTGGCGTGATGATCAAGACCAAGGCGTTAACCTTGGTACAGTGCTCTTCCACCGAACAACAGACTATTCAGATTTACCGTCTGTGCCCTAACGCCCTTTCTCCAGTCCACCCTCCCACACTGCATTTTGTCATCCTGTTTCCTTGGTCTCTTTTGATCTGTGGCTCAGTCTTTCTTCATCATCTACAACCTTCACACTTTGGTTGAGAACTGCTCGGTCATTTGGTGGGACTGACATTTGTGGGGAACCCTATTAGGTCAAAGAAATACTTCATGGGGCCCCTAAGTAGCTCAGTTGGTTAGACATCTGACTTCAGCTCAGGTCATGATCTCACGGTTCATGAGTTCAAGTGCCACATCGGGCTCTGTGCTGACAGCTCAGAGCCTGAGGCCTGCTTTGGATTCTGTGTCTCCCTCTCTCTCTGCCCCTCCCCCACTCATGCTCTGTCTCTCTGTGTCAAAAATAAATAAACAAACAAAAAAAATTAAACAAAACATAACAACAACAAAAAAAAAAAACCAAAGAAATACTTCATGATGGCTCTTCATGGTGCTCCCAACCCAGGTAGCAGTCAACATTTTCTCTCCTGTTTTTATACCACATTCCTTTTTCATAAAAGCCAATCTGTGCTATGTTTCATCCCTGATTCTTTTACCTTCGAATGCACTTGTAACCCGGAAGTTTTTATTCTGCTTGGCTCACAGAGCCCTTGTACTTTGAGTAAGTCTGTTCTCATAGGTTGCTTGTGTGTGTTTAACTTTTTATTCTAAATCATAGATTTACAGAAATGTTCCAAGAACAGTGCAAATATATTTTCTTCCTGCACTGTTGGGGAATAAGTGGCTGCCAAGATGCCCCATGACCCCTGCACACTTAGCTGAGTGTTTGTTTCCAATGAACAAGGCATTCCCCCTGGGACAGCCCTCAGAGTCAGGGAACAACACTGATAACGCCACTAGCATGGAATCCTCCGACCTTATCTAAGCTTTGTCGGTTGTCCCAATAATGTCCTTTATAGAAAAGGATGCAAGCCAGGATCTCATGTTATACATCATGTCATGTTGGTCTTTTTCCATGTGTGACAACCCATGTTTTATTGGCTTTCATGACCTTGACCCTCTAGAAGATCACAGGCAGACCCCTCCATTTGGGTTTATCTGATGTTTATTTTGATGTTTCCTCACAATTAGATTTCTGCTTCTGTTATCCTCAGTATTTTCACTTATTGTTTTATAAGTTGCAAAAGTTTCATAAGTTTTATAAGTTTATAAGTTCATTGTTTTATAAGTTTTATAAGTTTATAAGTTTCATTTATAAAACAATAAGTGAAAATACTGAAGATAACATTAAAAAAACATTATGTTTTATTTGTTTTTGAGAGAGCACAAGTCGGGGAGGGGCAGAGAGAAGGGGACAGAGGATGCCAAGCAGGCTCTGCTCTGATAGCAGCCAGCCCAATGTGGAGCTTGAACTCACGAACTGTGAGATCATGACCTGAGCTGAAGTCGGACGCTTAACTGACTGAGCAACCCAGGTGGCCCAGTACTTTTACATATTTAATCAGTTATTCCTTGCCCTCCCTGTATACCCAGTCCGCCTCCCAAACGTGGACCTCTTTTCACCCCTCAGTCCTCACCCCATCCCCCACCAGGCCACTGCTGTGACAGCTCCCATGTAATGCCTTCCTCAGGCTCCAACACCCAGGGCCAGGTCGCCCTCCCCCACAGATGCCCCCTCACCCTACAGACTGAAGCACAAAGGTGGGCTCTGTAGGGGTTTCAACAAGTTTGCCCGCACAGCACTCCCTTCTGTGTTCTGCACTGACTGGATCATCCTACAAATGAATGAGCAACAAGCCCGAAAAGTCCTGTGGGCTGAAAGAAACCACGCGTTCCAGCGCTCCCCTGGGATGCCGGCTCTGGTCACACGCTCCTCCGCACTACTGAATTGTGTGGTGTGGGTCGCTTTGATAAAAACCAGCCAGCGTTGGTACCTTTTGCTGGGCTGTTCTGTCCCCTTCCCTGTAACCTGGGGGAAAAATAACGAAAGCTCTTCCAGGGCTCCCCGCTGCCCCAGTGGTTGGCTCTGCCATCCTAGCTCCTTGGAGGTGTGGGACCCTGAGGGTTTTAATGGACAACAGCTTAGCTCTGTGAAATAGCTAAATTCCAAATATGGAATTTGGTAGTAATCAAAACAACTTTTAAAAGTAATTCAATCAACTGTTGTCTCAGGAAGCTTAAGTTCTTCTTCTTCTTTTTTTTTTTTTAACATTTATTTTTGAGAGACAGAGCATGAGCAGGGCAGGGACAGAGAGAGAGAGGGAGACAAAGAATCTGAAGCAGGCTCTAGGCTCTGAGCTGTCAGCACAGAGCCCGGCACAGGGCTCGAAACCACAAACCGTGATATCATGATCTGAGCCGAAGTCAGCCACTTAACCGACTGAGCCACCCAGGCGCCCCTGGAAGCTTTAGTTCTTGATGATGTTTATCACGTCCGTGAGGTGCTGGAACTGAACAGGAAGCCAGTTCTTGGGAGCTGTGGCTGTGCCACCTGGGCACATCTTTTTTGCTCCATCTGATTCTCTATGTGTGGACAGGAGTGCAGGGGTCTATCAGCTTCAGACTCCACAGTTTCAGGAGAAAAAGTAAGGACTGATACCTACCGCCATCAGGACAAGCTCAGGTGTCTGTCTTAAACCATGCTGTCACCTGACCCATCCTTCCGGGCTGCAGAGGTCATGCTTGGGGCTTTTGACTTATCCTAAGCTGAGTCCCAAGGAGGCCATAGAGTTCAGAGCGTAATCCACACACATCAGATCTGGGCACTCTTCAGAAAATCAGGCTTTCTGTCCACCAACTGGCTCAAACATTGAGGTGCATAAGGCGTTTGGGGACATGGTGGCACGAGAATGGGGCAGCGCTGCTCAGCCTTGGAAAGTGCAAGCTTTCTGCAATTGCCACGAGCCGGACCCCACATGGTCTGGCTGAGTTGTCAAGTTCAATGTGGCCAAGTCTCTCTTCTCATGATCAGGAAGTGCAGCTGTGGGATCACTGTGCGTCCAACATGCAAGTGGCAGGAAAATAAACAAGATCCCAGCTCTGCTTCAGCTTCTCCCAACCATGTGACAGGAATGACCCAGTATTAGCCCAAAGAAAACTATTCAGTGCCCTGATGACGCACACTGGCACCAGTGGGTCACCACGTTACTGGTGATCCTGAGAGCCAGGCCTTCTGGGCCTCCTCAAGCAGGGACACAGCATGTCTGCTTCTTGATTTAACCCACATTCCTCACATTCCCCTCTGGCTAAAGTCTGCAAGAGGCCTTTAGGGCAAAAACCAAAACTGTGCAGAGCATTTGTTTATTAATTTAGTATTATTATTTTAATGTTTGTTTATTCTTGAGAGAGAGGGAGACAGAGCACGAGCTGGGGAGGGACAGAGAGGGAGACACAAAATCTGAAGCAGGCTCCAGGCTCTGAGCTGTCAGCACAGAGCCCACACAGGGTTCAAACTCATGAACTGTAAGATCATGGCCTGAGCTGAAGTCAGCTGCTTAACCCACTGAGCCACCCAGGCACCCCTTCTGCAGAGCATTTAAAGCCCAGTATGCATCGGTGGAGTATGGGTGGCAGTCAGGCAGCTCCAAGCTTCCCGGCATTATCGCCGAAACCTTCTAGCAGTCTCGGGGCAGACGCTTACTTTCCTCTTGTTTTATGGAGATCTCACCCCAGTAACCTACAGCCAGGACACATGCCGCCCTTTCACACCCTGTCCTGGCTCAGAAAGGGAACCCTTCCTGTGCCTCACAGCCTGCAGCCACCAGTCCCACAGTGCCGTCTGTGCATCCGCCACTCTCACTGCACCCATGATGGTTGTGGGCCTTTGCCATCTGTCTCCTCCAGTGAGCACAGGGCCTGGGATGTGCTGTGTTCTAGGACTGTCCTTAGGTTTCTCCTGAATGAAGAACTATTCCTGGTGACTGATACCTATTAATTGAAGTCCTTTTCATCCTGTTCATTTTATGAGATTCGGGAAGATTAAGTGTCTGGGGCCTGACTTGGTGTCATCCTGAAGAGAAATCCGTCCTCTGTGTCAGCCCCGTGTTGGCAGGCATTCCTGGAAGCACTACCTTACCTCCTCACTGCCTCCCACTGTCCCCTCTGGCCTGTGGGGGAGCGCTGGCACATCTTCTAGGTCAGGGGTGTCTGGGCGTCCCTGCCCGCAGAGGCCTCTGAACTCCAGTGACACCCTAGGCATGCATCTTCCCTTCCGAATCCTTCCCTGAGACAGCCCTTCTTCTTGGCCTCGAGAGGAGCTGTCCTAAGAGAACAAAATAAACCATTTTTGGAGTTTTGAATTTAGCTGAGAGGACCAAATACTAGCCCAGCCCCTTTCCTGAAGCCCTTGGGTCTACGTGCTTCACAGAACTCAGAGTTGGGATTTTAGGCACGGGTGTGTTGAGTTCTGAGGCAGAGCCTGCATTCCAAAGGTGACATTTAGCACCAGAGCAGGAACATTCTCACACCCTGGTTAGGTCAGACTTTGCCTCCAAATGAACTTGAGTGCCAACTTCTATAAAAGCATTGGGATCTTGGATTGGGGATGGGCAGGCAAGTTAGACCCCGTGGGCACAGGAAGTGCACTGAAAACCCACCTGGCATGTGGGCATTTCACCCAGAGGGGCCTGTTTTGTCTTCTCTGCTCTGTCACCATCCCCTGTGCTGGTCTCGAGTGCATGTCTATTCCTTGGTCAGTTCTGTGCTTACTGTCTCCTGAGGAATGAGAAGTCCCGGAGACCCGGCTTGGCCAGCCTTGCTTTGGGCCAAGGAACCTCCTCTGTGCTGCAGGAGCATAGATGACTGCCTTTCAGAGTTCATGAAAATAACACATAACATAAGGGAACACCCTGTTATTTCCTGACCACTGTTCATTGGCTTGGCTAGGAGCTGACAGGCTTGAGTAACCCAGCAGGTTTTATTTCGGTTTTTTAGTTTTTGTTTTTGTTTATTTTTTAGTGAGAGTAAGCGGGGGAAAGGGCAGAGAGATGGGGACAGAGGATCCAAAGCAAGCTCTGCATTAACAGCAGCAAGCCCAACGCAAGGCTCAAACTCACAAATGGACTCACAAACCGTGAGATCATAACCTGAGCTGAAGTTGGACACTCAACTGACTGAGCCACCTAGGTGCCCCTAACCTGACAGGTTTTTTACCTTTGTTTCCCTTCCTCGTCACTTAGTCAGGTCTGCTCCAATTCCAAATTCATGATCTGTTAAGTCCAGCCTTATGGTTGGGTTTATGCCAACAGTGAATTACCCTTCAGGCCACGTTATCAATTACACTGCAGTGTGACTTCTTCTGGAACTCCAATCCCTTTTCTGATTGGCTGTGCCCGAGGCTGAGTCTCATGTACTTTTTCTTATGCTGTGCTAAGAGTGAATCTCCTAGAGCTGGGAGTCGCTTGGAGTGTCCTTTCCTGGTACCTCAGTTTCAGGGTGACTTGTGAAAAGCCTCTTAATTAAAAAAAATTTTTTTTATTTGTATTCATTTATTTTGAGAGACAGAGATAATGCAAGCAGGGGAGGGGCAGAGAGAGAAGGAGAGAGAGAATCCCAAGCAGGCTCCACACCATCAGCACAGAGCCAGCTGTGGTGCTTGAACTCACGAACCGTGAGATCATGACCTGAGCTGAAACCAAGAGTTGAATGCTTAACTGACTGAGCTACCCAGGGGCCCTGAATTGCTCACTTTAAATGGGTGGGTGCAGTCGGGTAAGCATCCAACTCTTGGTTTCAGCTCAGGTCATGATCTCACAGGTTGTGGGTTTGAGCCCTGTGTCCGGCTCTGTGCTGACAGCTCAGGGCCTAGAGCCTGCTTCAGATTCTGTGTCTCCCTCTCTCTCTCTGCCCCTCCCCTGCTCATGCTCTGTCTCTTTCTCTCTTTCTCAAAAACAAATAAACATTAAAAAAATTTTTTTTAAATGACTGGATGGTATGTCACATGAATCCTATCTCAGTAAAGCTGTTGCCAAAACAGCTTGGGGCACCTAACTGGCTCACTCGGTGGAGTGTGTAACTCCTGATCTCGGGGTTGTAAGTTTGAGCCCCACATTGGTTGTGGAGATTATTTTAAAATAATAAAAATCTTTTAAAAAAATAACCAGTTCAGGAGCTAAAGGGTTTTGGTTGCCGGTGTACCTACAAGAAGAGTGAGCCAGGAGCTCACGGGTTCTTGTGAAGTCGCAGTTTCTTACGGAATCTTCTACCCTGTTCAGGTTTTTCCTTCGGGCGTGGCCATTGACTTAAATGATCTTGTGCTTTTGTTTCTGGTTTGTTTCCTGATTTCCGAGCCGGAACGCCAGCCCCTGAAAGCCCAGGCGTGCCCACAGTGCAGCCCAGTCCTGTCAGGGGCTTGGCTCCCAGTAGCTATCAGTAAACATGGTGATGGCTTGCGAACGACCAATCTTTTTTGGCAGAAAATACTCCTTTGTCTTGTCACTTAGAACTTGCTTAACATCAGTTCCTGGGATAATTCCCTTTAGGGTAATTAGGGCCTTGGCGGGTCTCAAAACCTGATTCCCAGCCTGGAAAATTGGGTAGGACATGGTTGATGCGCATATCGCTGGGATGGTCACCTCACTATGTAGGACTTGGCAAAATAAAGATCATACCTTGAGTGACAGCTTTGGAAGTTTCTAGGCCTTTCCCAATGGCTCACATATTGTTCAGTTGAAATTGGAGTATTTCTTTGGATGGGAAATGGAATTGTTGGGGTGCCTTGGTAGCTCAGTCCGTTGAGCATCAGACTCTTGATTTTGGCTCAGGACATGATCCCAGAGTTGTGGGATTGGGCCCCATATCAGGCTTCATGCTGAGTGTGGAGCCTGCTTAAGATTCTCATTCTCTCTCTCTCTCCCTCTGCCCCTCTCCCCCGCTCACATGCTCTCTCTCCCTCAAATAAAATAATAGGGGCACCTGGGTGGCTCAGTCCATTAGGCATCCCAACTTTATTTCTGCTCAGGCCATGAGCTCACAGTTTGTGACATTGAGCCCCACATAGGGCTCTGTGCTCACAGTACTGAGCTGGCGTGGAATTCTCTTTCTCCCTCTCTCTCTGCCCCTCTCCTGCTCACATGTGCACCCTCTTTCGCTCTCTCAAAATAAATAAACCTAAAAAATAATAAAATAATAAAAAATGAAATCATTTAATGTATATAGAAATCATCAGGAAGTGGGTTTTTTTTAGCTGCTGCTGTTAAATGTTCTCAAAGCCTTATCACTATAGGAGAGCATGGACCAATTTTCTAGACCTTTAACTTGGCCATGTTGTATATTATAGTATTTTGCTGTCTTTTCCTTTTGCCTGTTGCCACAAACCTAAATAAGCTGTGTATCATTTTTACTTCATATAGTGGTTTACTACAGAACTGTAGAGTTTTAATAAATGCCTAAGTATAGTGAAATGAAAATTAATTTGCTTACTTGGTTGAGGCTTCAGCACTTAGGTTGTGATATATTTTAATTAAGGATTCATTAGAAGCGATGGAGATTTGCATAGTGTCGTACTCCCTCAATTTGATAACTATCTAGTGTGTGTGGCAGTCATGATTTCAGAGGAGTGTTTGTTAAAGGGATAGTCTCCATAAGGTCCCATGGGACTGAGAAGGTTCAGGGACTTACAGTAAGGATTTATCTAGAGTGCTGCTTAAATGAACTGACCAAGGATACATTGCCTGACAAGTAAATGCAGGCAGGTCTCAAAACCAATAGGCTGGGGGCGCCTGGGGGGCTCAGTCAGTTAAGCGTCCGACTTTGGCTCAGGTCATGATCTCACGGTTCGTGGGTTTGAGCCCCATGTCAGGCTCTGTGCTGACAGCTAGCTCAGAGCCTGGAGCCTGTTTCAGTTCTTTGTCTCCCTCTGTCTCTGACCCTTCCCTGCTCTCTTTCTCTCTCTCTCAGAAATAAAAAACAAAAACAAAAAAAACCCAACAGGCTGGGTTCAAAAGTGTCCTTACTGAGTTACGAACTCAGGGCCATTATCCCCAGGAAATAATAATATAAAAGGGCCCTTGATAGACTAGTGTGAGAGGCAAGCTGTGGCCAGACAGTTAGAATGCCATTGTGCAGTGAAGACCCAACCTGGAGGCCAGTATGGGTGGGATGGGGCATGAGAGAGGCCGTTGTTGGTGAGTCTCTGGGCCACTGCAGTGACACAAGGACATCCTTCAGCCTTTGAGTTGGTCTCCTGTCCTTACCTTGCCCATCTGTCCCTCCCAGGCTCCTGGTCTCATCCTCTCCACTGACACCTGAGGACAGAGCCGAGGAGACATCTCCTGGCCCATGTCTGACTTGAAGCAGTGCTTCTAAAAGGCCCCCAGTAAGTCTGAGTGTGCTTTGTGGTCTGACGAGATGCTTGTTATCAGGTTAAGGAGGGTTCTTTCTATTCATAGTTTGCTGAGGGTTGCTTTTTTTAAAGATTTTATTTTGGGGGCACCTTGGGTGACTCAGTTGGTTGAATGTCTGACTCTTGATTTCAGCTCAAGTCTTGATCCCAGGTCATGGGATCGAGCCCTACATCAGGCTCTGTGCTGGACATGGAGCCTGCTTGGGATTCTCTCTCTCTCTCCTTCTGCTCCTCTACCCCCACTTTCTCTCTTTCTCAAAAATAAATAAATAAATAAATAAATAAATAAATAAATAAATAAATAAAATATTTCATTTTTAAGTAATCTCTCCACCCAATGTGGGGCTCAGACTTACAACACCAAGGTCAAGAGCCACATGTTCCACCACCTGAGCCAAAACCAAGCCACCCGGTTTGCAAAGGGTTTTTATCATTAGTGGGTATTGTTTTAATCAATTTTTTTTCTTTTTGTATCTTTTGAGTTACTGTTTTTCTCCTTTAGGTTACTGTGATGACTTTCATTGATAGATTTTCATTTACACTGATTGTTTACACTGACGTAGTTTGAAAGCACCTGTGGGCAGAGATAAAGCCTCTTGGCTCTGATTCACATATTTATGCACCTACATGTACACAGATGCTGCTGGCTTCAGCTTGCTGGTCATTTGGTTAGCTGTCTGAACATGAATGGGGCTGGGTCGTGATTTTCTTGTGAGCTCCTGTCTTGAGGCCTGCATACGGTGGGTGTGGCTTTCCCTGGGTCTCTTCTCTGAAGCGGTTGGTTGAAGGAAAGGGGGTCTGTCTTCCTTGAGAGCCTGGTAGCCATAAAATGGCCTGGTGGCCTGCAGGGAGAGGTTTCTTAGCACAAGCTCCTCTTTCTAGAACATGATTCTGTGAAGCCAGGCATGTCTCAAGGGGCTGGGGTGCTAACAGCAAACAGGACAGTGATGGTCTTGAGTGAGCAGAGTAGTTTCACACAATGATCACGGAGGCAGATGTGCAGCATCAGGGCTGGAGGTAGAGGTAGGCCTCTACCTGCCTGAGGGCACATCTTCCCTTCCTGGCTGGGAAGGGGTCTGAGAGGCCAGGAAGGGCTTGGTATTCCTGGCCAGGTTGGAGCTAAGTGGGTGAAGGGAGCAAGCGGCCATGGAGGAGGTCAGGAAGCTTCTCTGGGCCAGATTCGGAAGGACGTGGGGGACTCAGGTTCTCCTGAAACAGGCCACCTCTTGCTCTTGCCCCTCACCTTCCTTCAGTGTGTGGGCATGTTCTCAAGATTCCAGGGCTTGAGACCCTAACCCTGACGTCCCAACACCAGGCTTGGGCTTTCTGTCACCAAAAGGCTCCTCAGACGGGGCGCCTGAGTGGCTCAGCTGGTTAAACGTCCGCCTTCAGCTTAGGTCATGATCTCACAGTTCATGGGTTCGAGCCCCACGTCGGGCTCTGTGCTGACTGCCAGCTCAGAGCCTGGAGCCTGTTTCAGATTCTGTGTATCCCTCTCTCTCTGACCCTCCCCTGCTCTCTCTCTCTGTCTCTCTCTCTCTCTCTCTCTCTCAGAAATCAATAAAAAACATTAAAAAAATAAAAAGTCTCCTCAGAAAGCTGTTCAGTTGCTGCCTCTCACTGAGCTTCAGGGCACCTTTCAGTTCCATGTTCTCTCAGCCAGCCAGCCGAAGGGGGTGGAGACCCCACAGTGTGGGTGAGGGGGGCAGGCTTCCGAGGGACCAGGGCCCTTCCCATAGAGGGCAACAGGCTCCCGGCCAGGCCTGTCCTGTGTCACCCTGTCCCATCGGGTGCTCAGGGAGAGCTGTGGCTATTACTCATTTATATATTTACAGGGTGACACACCCACAGCCACATGGTCAGGCCACTTAGGGGCATCGGTGGTCTCTGGGGCTCAGCTTGCGGGTTAGCCTGCCTCCCGTGTGGGTATGGGTCCCAGAGGTGGCTCTGCCCAGACTCCTACCCTGGCATGGGAGAAAGCTGCCATACAGTCTTGCTGCCAAGCAACAGGACTCCGGAATGGGCTACGGGCTGGGCAAGCAGTAAGGGGGAGTCAGGGCGAGGAGGCTTCCCCTCAGAGCCTTCCCCCGGCAGCCCTACCTTTGTTCTACTAAGGAGAGAAAAATAAAAACAACTTGGGCTCATGCTCCTGTCTTAGTCTGCTTGGGCTGCTCACACAACATATTTTCTCACAGTTCTGGAGGCTAGAAGTCCAAGGTCAGGGTGCCAGCTGATTTGGTTCCTGATGAGGGCCACCTCCAGGCCTGCAGACAGCCACCTTTTCGCCTGTTCCTCCGACTGAGGCTGGGGGAATGGGAGGGCTCTCTTCCCCTTCTTAGAAGGCCACAGACCTAGGGTGAGACCCCCATCCTTACAACCTCCTTCAATCTTTTTTTTTTCTTTTTAGCTTTATTTATTTATTTTGAGAGTGAAAGTGAGAAAGACAGAGAGACAGGATCCCAAGAAGGCTCCACAGTGAGGGCCTCACAAACCCTGAGATCATGACTTGAGTTGGACGCTTAACCGACTGAGCCCCCCAGACGCCCCCCAACCTCGTTCAGTCTTAATCACCTCCTCCCGGGACTTGTCTCCAAATACAGACACCCCAGAGTTAGGGCTTCCTCAGGTGAACATTGCAGTTCCATAGTATTTCTTTAAAAAACAAACATAACGTGTTAATATTACAGTTTTCATGGTTTGATTTACTAGGGTTTTTATCACCTTCAGTAAGTTGGGAACAGAGGAAATCTGGCAGTTGGCCCAGGGAGGGAGCGGGTGTTGGGGGGGTTATTTGAGATCCTACTCCTCTTCTAAGTTCCTCTAACAAACATTGTCCCTGAGCTAAGCTCCTGGTCCCTAAGGCTTCCCAGGCACCAGTCGAGGGCTCTTGAGGGAGCTGAGAAGCACGTCTGAGATGCTCTGGAAGCGGCTGCTGGGAACGAGCTTGTTGTAATTGACGGTAATGAGTAACTAATGACAATAATTAGGCCAGTTACAGGGCGGGCCCTGGGAGGACAGACGCTCGGTGCTGAGGGAGGGACAGAGCTGCACTGGAGGGGCAGCTGACGGAGGGCAAAAGGCACTTTGCAAGCAGGTAAAGTGAAAGCCAGACATACGTGCTCTGTATGCCCATGTCCACAGCTATAATTGGCACTGGTGACCGAAGCGCGGGGTAACTTTTTTTGTTTTTGGTTTTGCTTTTACTCATTTGCAAAAATGTCCAGCCTTAAAGAAAGAAAGCCCATAGTGTGTGATTGCTTACCAAAGCAGGACCTCAAGACATGAGCATGGTTAATACCACAAGGCATGGGGTGTGACAGCCGTGTTGTCTTCTCGTTCATGGGCATCTGGGTGGTTTCAGTTTTTCAAAGTTACAGCCACTCTAGGTAGAGTGCGTCCTGTGAATATGGCGTCTGCAGGTGCCAGTGTTCCTGAAGGATACATCCTCAGGGTAGTAATTTGGAGATCAAAGGATAGGTACTTTTTCAATGTTACCCAGCATGTCAAAACTCAGCTCCAAAATAGGCCGCATCAATACCTACCCATAGATGGGGTGCCTTGGTGGTTCAGTCAGTTAAGTGTCTGACTTCGGCTCAGGTCATGATCTCACCGTTTGTGAGTTCAAGCCCCGCATGGGGCTCTGTGCTGACAGCTCAGAGGCTGAAACCTACTTCGGATTCTGTGTCTCCCTCTCTCTCTGCCCCTTCCCCCCCACCCCAAAAAATAAACATTGAAAATACATACCTATAGAGAGATATGAGAAAAGGCTTGGGTATTCTCTATAATTTGAGAATTTTCATTTGAGAACAGCAAGTGCCATGTTTTTATGGTGTATTTTAAAAACTCTTCACCGGGTGTGGTACCCGGCTTGTGATGCGCTCTTAGTTGCTTGCTGTCAGATAAATAAAAGAACATGAGGAAGATCACCACACGCCCTGCATCACCCCAGAGTCACGCATGCACGTGTGCACACGTCTTTACCCTCACGTGCGCCCACACCTCTGCATGCACACACATGCCTTCACTAAGCCACATGCTCCAACCCTGTCCATCTTTTCCCGAATTCAGTTGAAGCCATAATGGAAGACGAGGAGGTGACCTCTCCACCATAGGCATCAGGGCATGCAGGGGGTCCCCTGAGGAAGGGCTGGGTCCTGCATGTTCCTCTCGGCCCACTCCTGATCCCCTGCTTGGGCCACGGGCCCTCAGAGGGGAGCTGTGAAATAAACGTGGGACAGGAGCAGTGTCCGTGGTGCTGTCAAAGGGCCATGTGCAGGGCCCAGCAGAGGGAACATTCACAAAGGTGAGTTTGGAAAGATGTGAGGCAAGTCCATGAGTGGCCAGTGTCAGACTCCAGATTTTACCTATGGATGCCAGGGGGTTGTTGAGGTCTTCGAACTAAAGACTGGTACAACAAACACTGTGTTTGAAGGTTCCCATCATGTGTGCATGATGGACGGGCCGGAGAGAGGCCGTTCCTCTGCAGCTCATGGCGGGCAAGGAGAGGGGTCAGCGCAGCAGGACCTAGGAATGGCATTAAGGGAGGGGATGGATGGTGAGTTGATTGAGGAGATGGAGTCAATAGGATTTGAGAACAGACTTGAGCAGGAGGGCCTCCATTACCTACTCTGGGCAAGGAGAGATTGGCCGGCGGGGTGTCCCTGTACAAGGACCAGGCAGTGCAGGTTAACTCTGCAAAAACCAGATGGCAGGTGTGGACAGCCCTGTGAGCCCTGTGAGCCCCGTCCTGGTTGAGCCCAGGGACTAAAGTTCACATGTGGTGCCTCTTAATCAAGTAAGATTGTGAGAGAATTGGGTCTCCAAAGTGGAAGGCTAGTGCGGAACCAATGAAGGTGTCACTTTCCCCTCCCTTCTTTCAGAAAGTACCCCACTGCAGCCCAGTGGGACTGAGTAGATGGAAGGGGTCCCCACACACGAGGAAAATTCCTCCAAGGATATCTTCTAAGCTCTTTCAGTTTTCACAAGTACATTTTAGACAGAAAAGGTTAATCTTTTAAACAAGGACCAGGAGAGGGATACGTGATATGTAAACAAATATCTATGATAGGGCTTGATTCCTTTTTTATTTGAGCACTTAAGTCAATAGCTGATAGTTTTAAAAGAGCCTGTTCCCAAGAAAACACTTAAAAAAATTTTTTAACATTTATTTATTTTTGAGAGAGAAAGAGTACAAGAGAAGGAGGGGCAGAGAGAGAGGGAGACACAGAATCTGAACCAGGCTCCAGGCTCTGAGCTGTCAGCACAGAGCCCATTGTGGTGCTTTGAACTCATGAGGTTGGATGCTTAACTGACTAAGCCACCTAGGCACCCCACCCCCACCCCACCCCTGCTAAGAAAACACTTTAAATTTTGTTTTTCTGGAAAGTCAGAACTAGATGGACATCCTTACTTCCCTCCCCATTCCCTCCCCTCAAGGACGTCCCCCGCCCCAACCTCTGCAATGATCACCCACCTATTTCTTTCTCTGCAGCCACGGATACTTATGGCTAAAGGAAACAAAACTCAGGTCCTGCAAGACCCCCCTCCTCGGATCTGAGCCTGGATCTACAGCCCCTGCAGCAGCCTTCCCCTCTGCACTGCCTGGCTCCCACAGTCCCCTGGAACTTGCTAGTCAGATTCTCCCCTGCCATACCCCACAGCTGCTTTTGCAGAGATTAACGGAGGTCTAACGCCTAGCCCGCATTTCACCCCCATCACTACTTCTGTGTTTCCCTCCACCTACCTGATAATTCTTTCCATGTCCTCCTTCGCCTGTCCTTTATGCTGGTTTTCCAGTATTCGGGGGGCATGGCCTGCTTCTCCTAAGTACAAGTGCAGGCACAGGTGGATCCGAACAATGTCCCAAACACACCACGTGCCGATGGCACACGAATACCTGTCTCCCGCCCAGACTGGTCAGCTCAGTCCCAACTCCCAGTAAGCAGAAACTTCGTATCTGTGCTTGCCTGGGCCAGGGACCCGGGCTGGGTCAGGCTGGGTCAGACTTTCCATCTGCCTCTCTGCGTGTTGCGCGTGGGAGAACGTGGTGCCACCCACTGCCTGGGAGTTGCCCCCACCTCTTGTTCTCACACCCACATCCAGTGGTCGGGGATCCTAGGACTCTCCCTCCAGCTGCCCTGCTGCTGCCCTGTGTCCGCCTGGACGGTGACAGCTCTCCCCACTGCCTCCCCTGCCTGGCTGGCCCTGCCCCCCAGCAGGCCACCCTCTCACCTCAGCTGGAACAGCTCTTCCAAGTTTCAGGGCCAAATGTCTTGTTTCTCTGCTTAAACTCTCTAAGTGGAGGAGCGCCTAGGTGGCTCAGTCGGTTGAGCGCCCAACTCTTGGTTTCAGCTCAGGTCACAATCCCAGGGTTGTGGGATTGAGTCCTGCATTGGGCACTGCCCTGAGTGTGGGGCCTGCTTACGATTCTCTTTCTCTCCCCAGCTTGTGCGTGCACTCTCTCTCTCAAAAAAAAAAAAAAATTTCTAAGTGGATTAATTATCTTCGCTGGTACCCTTTGGATCAAGCTTTTCCTCTCTGACTTTATAGCAGCAGTTCCCATCCCCAACACACACAGTCACACACAACAGCCTGGTCACAGGCTCACCAACACAGCCACGCTGACGCCAGCCTCCCATCCTCACCCATGTCCATGTGAATGTCACGTCCATCCCCTGGTGTGAGCGTCTGGACACGTGCCCTCCTCTCCCTTCTGCAGGCACGGTTCAGGGCTTCGGGCTTCTCCAGTGCTGCGTGCCACCCCAACCTGCCCTGTCCAGGCCTCCCATGTAGGCCCAGGTGGGGACTCTGAGCTCTGCCTGCACGGCTGCCCTGAGCTGTGGCCTGCCTTCACCTGCTGGACTCCCACCCAGGCCACTATCAAAGTGGGTGACTCGGTGTCTGTTACCGGATAAAAGGAAGCCTTCCTTTCCCCTCAAGAGTTCTGTGTTCACATAGGACGCCAGTGCTGATAGTCTGTTGTGACTGTTTTCGCTCTGACAGCGGACACTGACTCAGTCCCATCTCTCTTATCTAGTGTTAAGCATCCATGGCATTCCAGAAGAATGTCCCCCCAGCGCTCAGCTCATGCGCCTGGATAACATGCTGCTGGCCGAGGGCGTCTCCAGGCCTGAGAGGCGAGGAAGAGGAGGACCAGCAGCAGCGGCCAACACGGCAACCCCAGGTGGCTGTTCAAATGACAATAGCCTTGAGCACTCTGACTACAGGGCCAAGCTGTCCCAGATCCGACAGATTTACCACTCTGAGCTAGAGAAATATGAACAGGTGATCTTTCTGCATGGAAGAGTGTCTATCATGTGAATGCGCATTTGTCAAAGCAAAACAGGGAACACTAACTGCCTTTCTTTGGTGGCACAGACCAGGGAGTTCACGCACTTGGCCTCACGGCAAAGGGGGCCGATTTTGCTGGAAAGCCTTTGCATTCACGTCTCTGTAACCAGCCTGTGCTGGAGGCTGCGGGGGGAAGGGGGTACGGCAAGTGGCTGGTCCCGCATGGAACCCCGAGCCAGTCTGCTGGTGGTCACAAGCTGGCGTGTGTGTCCCCATCCCAGGCCTGCCGTGAGTTCACCACACATGTCACCAACCTTCTCCGGGAGCAGAGCAGGATGAGGCCCGTCTCGCCCAGGGAGATCGAGCGCATGGTCGGTGTCATCCACGGCAAGTTCAGTGCCATCCAGATGCAGCTGAAGCAGAGCACTTGTGAGGCCGTGATGACCCTGCGTTCACGGTTCCTTGATGCCAGGTCAGGCCCTCAGCACCGCCCGCCACCCCAGGGTCTGCTCTTAAGAAGAAGAAATTGCTGCTAGCTTGGGTTTAAGTTCTGGGGGCCTCCCAGCCTGTCCACGGGCTCCAGCCATGGCTGTGGGCACAGCCCTCACACAGCCTCTCGGGAGGCAATTTAGAAGTGTTGACTGCTGTTGTTATAACCTCTAGGAAACCACAGGCGGGCTCGAGGGGACATCACGAGAGGCCAGTGTAAGCACACCGGCTGAGGATGTCCGTCTTTGCAGGCGTAAGCGGCGGAATTTCAGCAAGCAGGCCACGGAAGTGCTGAATGAGTATTTTTATTCCCATTTGAGCAACCCTTATCCCAGCGAAGAAGCCAAAGAAGAACTGGCCAGGAAGGGCGGCATCACAGTCTCCCAGGTGACGGTCCTCGCCTGCCATGCCTCCCTGAACGTAGAATGGGGAGAAGGTCATGTTCGGGGAGGAGGACACCCAGGGAGGTTCACCAACTGTGCAGAGCACACAGGTGGTGCATGAGGTCCCTGACGCAAGGCCAGGGGCGTGCAGAGTGTAGCACTGGGTGAATTGCGCCCTTAGCATCTAATATCATGCTTGTATCACAGGAATGTCCTGTGTTGTGTGAGAGAGGCGAGGGGGTAAGCAGAGGCGAAGAAAAAGAACTGGGAGCAAAATTAGGACTTAAAATGACCGACCGGCTCTCATGCCAAAGTACCCGTTCAGCTGTGCTGGGAGAAGTTCGGATTGTTTCTCCGGTATTCCAGGCCAGGTGGCCAGGGTTGTACATCTGGCAACACCTGGCTCCACACGAGGAGTGGTAGTACAGATCAGGGGTGCGACCTGGATGACTTTGGGAGACCTGGGGGTCTGGACTGCCAGTGTTCTCAGTGGAATTGGGGGCAGGGGTTGGAGCTGAGACGAGAGCCCTAGAAACATCTCAGGAGCTTTAAAGCAGGAGTGGTGAGTGCAGACAGCTGACCGGTGCAGGGCTGGGGCAGGCCACACCACGGGGTAGCACCCGGCCTGTGGCCTGTGGCCGCCAACTCACTGAGCTTCACACCCCCCACCCCCCACCCCCGGTCAGGGGCAGCCCCTCCCCCAGCTGTGTTGTTGAAGGGCCTGGCTTTCCAGCCCAGGCCAGCTGCCTCCAGAGCCTGTGCCCTTAGCCAGAACCTTCTACCCTGGCCTGGGGCTAAGCCTCGCTGCAACTTCATGACACGGGCCAGCAGGAGCCCCACAGGGTCACACGGGCAGCAGGACCTTGCTGACACAGCTGACTGTGTTCACCCTGGAGCTGCCCCGTGTCCTCAGCACCAAGGCCAGAGCTGAAGTCAGGTGGCCGGTTTGCCACCTCGTGCCGTTTTCTGGAGGACAGCCAGACTCAGTTCAGAGCCCCGCGCCTACGGAAAGCACAGGGGTCTCAGGTCTAGACTTCTTCCGAGGGGAGGGCCGGTTGCAAACAAAAGTTTGAAAAGCGCTGGCTACCTTCTGGTGACTCCTGCTGGCCAGCAGCAGAATTCTGTGCCAGGAGCCCCTCCCCACTGTGGCGGGTCCTCCGGGCCTCAGGACGGCCTGAAGTGGCTGACAGTCCACAGATGGGGGATTCTGCATTCGGGCTGCAGGTGTCCAAGCTGTGAGGTTGGCACAAGGAGGAGGTAAGGAGGCCCCATTAGGGCAAGTGGTGTCACAAGTGAGGCCCCAGATGTTTTCAAGATAGAACCGGCTGCAGCTGCAGGCTGAGGAGGCCGGAAGGAGAACAGGACCACGGGTGAGTCACAGATGGGGCACTGTGGGATCCTAGGCAGCAGCTGAAGCTGGCTTGGCCGAAAGAGCCAGAGGGACTGGGCCGGGGTGGCCGGTGGCTCCGAGCTGAACTGGTCAAGAGGATATCTGAGAGCCTGTGCTATGCCCACACGTGCTTGAGGTGCCCATGTTGGGGTGCAGACCCCAGCCCGGGACCAGCTCCTCCCCCAGCCACGGGGTCCCCTCTCTGCCCAGGACAGGGCCAGCCTCCCTGCCTCGCCCCCACACGAAGTGCGCTCTGCTAGTTAAATTAACATGGAAAACTGCTTGCTGCCATTCCTGTGCAAACTTAGTTCCACAAAGCCATTCCAGCACATTCCATGTAGGTAAGTGGGGAGCAAGTACTGCTCTGGCCACCCTCACACCTGGGGACAGAAGGGAAGAGATACTGGTTGAGGGACAGGAGCACACACAGGGCTGTTTCTTTTCATGGTTAACACAGAAGATAATGTAGGGACATTAAAGGAATAAACTTTTAGAAGGGAAGAGGTCAGGGCACATGGGTGGCTCAGTCTGTTGAGCGTCCGACTTCAGCTCAGGTCATGATCTCATGGTTTGTGGGTTCAAGCCCCGCGTTGGGCTCTGTGCTGACAGTCAGCTCAGAGCCTGGAGCCTGCTTCAGATTCTGTATCTCCTTCTCTCTCTGACCCTCCCTGCTCATGCTGTCCCTCTCTCTCTCTCTCAGAAATAAATTAAAAAAAAAAAAACATTACTAAAAAATAGGAGAGAAGAGGTCATTGAAACCCTGCCTCCATAACTCACTTGTTTATTACTGTTTTTTCTTTTTAATTTTTTTAAAGGCTTATTCATTTTTCAGAGACAGAGTGTAAGCAGGGGAGGGGCAGAGAGAGAGGGAGACACAGAATCCGAAGCAGGATCCAGGCTCCAAGCTGTCAGCACAAAGCCCGACGCGGGGCTTGAGCTTACAGACCATGAGATCATGACCTGAGCTGAAGTCAGAAGCTTAACCTACTGAGCCACCCAGGCGCCCCTATTACTGTTTGTTAAACTGCATGTATTTCATGGCAGGCCCCAGGCCTTACTGTGGGATATTAAAGTGTTTCCAGTTGTGTGTGTCTCCATGGAAGGCACGCTGGCCCAGGTCTCACTGACCCTGTGATGGTCACAACCCTCGGGTGGGGCACTACTGGCATTGGGTGGGCGGAGGCCAGGGAGGTTGCCTAGCACCCTCCGTCCCCAGGACAGCCCCGCTGCAGAGAAGGACCCCCGGGGAGAGCCCTGGCCGGGTTCTGGTGCAGGTTTGGAGTCCGAGGGGCTCAGCCCACTTGGCCCTGGGCCAGCTCCTCCGCCTGCCAAGACTGCCTTTCTCTAGGATGGCTGTGACGGCGGCTGCCCCCAGCTGTCCCCAGCTGTCCTGAGGACTCGACAGGCACACGGGAGAAGGCACTGAGCTCAGTACTCGGCTCCTCCACAGTGCCCTGTCCATCCATCGTCCGTCCGTGTCATCCTTTTATAAGTTGTGGATCCAGTGTGTTCTTTCCTTAGACTGGATTCCCAGGGTGCGGTTACTGGGTCCTTGGGGATGCGAGTTTCTGTGGGTCCCACGTTCCCTGAAGAAGAATCCAGAATTCAGTCTGTTCCTGCAGGGAGTGGACACTCGTCTCTCCATGTGTCCAATGTGCCCGTTTCCTTCCAGCAACTTCCTGTCCCTGGCTCTCAGCACCTGGCTGTGAGGCCCTCCTCTGCCATAGGGCAGGCCGGCCCCGGGGTGACCTCCACCCGCTACGGCCACTGCCCTGTGTCCACGCTTCGGTCAGCGCCAGCTGCTCAGTCCCCACCTCTCCCTGGCCCCCGGGCCTCGTGTTGCCACTCAGACACCTTCCTCCTGGACAGTGGGAGCACAGGCACCTCAGCACCCACCATCTGTTCACATCGTCTGATTCCTGGTCACCTTTTCCAGTGACTTGTTTCTCTGTGTGTCCACAGGTCTCCAACTGGTTTGGCAACAAAAGAATTCGGTATAAAAAGAACGTGGGGAAGTTTCAAGAAGAGGCTACCATTTATACGACTAAAATGGCAGTCAGGGGTCAGGGGAGCCAGGCCAGCTGCCCGTCGGCACCCAGCACCGGTGAGTGAGGCACTTCATGCCTGGCTGTGCCCATGGGGCTGCAAGGGAGGGGTGAGGGGGGCAGGGGAGCCAGATGCTGGGAGCTGCATCCACCGCCCCTACCTGGCTGAGGGGCTGGGAGATCTCACCTGAGGAGTCTCTGCCACTTTGGGGGCTGGAACACCTGTCCCGACACCTCCCGCCCCCTCCAGGTTCCTCTGGTCCCTTCCCGCTGACCAGTGCCAGGGACACGCTCGTCACCCTGCAGACACTGGCCTCTCTCCACCCCACCCCTGTGGGAGGCAGCTTACGATCCCAGGTGAGTCTCAGGGCACAATTTGAAGATGCCCTTGGGGTCTCCAACTCCATATTGGGGCAGAAGTGCAGAGTCCAGGTGGGTGGCGGGTCCTGGGAGTGGGCCGTCTTGCCAGCCGCCTCTCGGCCTCCACAGGCCTCCCTCAGGGGTCCCAGCAACGGGTAGGGGCCCACTGGGTCCTTGGTTCATCGTCTTGATGGCTGCAGGCGGGCAGAGCTGCCTCAGGGGCAGGGTCCTGTGGGGCCCACTTCGTAAAGACTGTGCCCTTCACTCCCAGTCTCAGGATTCATCGCTCACAGTAGCTGCTGAGCAGTGGGCCCAAGGCAAGCGCTGTGGCTGTTGGGATGGAGCCCTCCCTCCCAGTGGATATCTGTACCCCAAGGGGGTGAGAGGGGACAGGCAGACAAGGCCCCTGACCACTAGAACATGGAGGCTCACTAGGCTCAGACCCTCTACCATGTCCGTGCCTTGGCCTTGCCACAGCCCAGCGGCCCCCTCCCCAGGGCCCAGCTAGGCCAGAGTGCAGACCATTTTGGTGATTGGGAAGAGAACGAGCCAGGGACCATGGGCACCTCAGACATGCCCTCTGGAACTTTCTCAGGGTGTTGGGCAGTGTGTTGGGCTGGGCAGGACTGGGGGGCCCCATCCCTCTCATGGCTCCTGGTGCCTCCCCTGCATCCCACTGTCTGTCACCAGGGCCTGGCCCACAGGCGGTATCACCCTAAAGAGGCCGTGATGTGTCCGTGCAGGCTCAAGGCTGTGTGGCATCGGGAAGGGCCTTCGCCCACCTTTTCCTTCACACAGGTGTACCCTGTGGTGCCGGGTGGCCCTCCACTGATTTACCTCCAGCCCCTGGTTGGTGCAGGGAGTGGATGCCTCCTGGAGCCATTTAGCAGACTTGATGCAGGGTGGTATAGTCCCATCACCATGGCAACCCCACAGCCCATAATGAGCACCCAGGCTGAACAGGGAGCTCTGGCACCACCAGGTGGCTGAGCCTCATCTTGCTCTGTGCGTTCCTCAGGGCTCAGTGACTCAAGGATAAGGGGTGTGAGTATGAGAATGAATGGGGGTGTGGGTGTCCCCCAGTGGGGAGCTGGTAGACGGGGTTCATCCTTACCCCTAGAACCATCCCCAGGAGATCCGGAGCTGCCGAAGTCCCGACGTGGCTTCCCTGGACCATGAGGCAGGGTCCTATCTGCCCCACGCAGTGAGTGGGAATGTCCTCGGTCTGGTGTGGACACCCCACGTGTGCTGGGCAGACACAGATGTTCTTCCAAGAGAGCAGGTCAAGGGCTGAGTCCCCCTCCCCCAGCTGGAAGCCATCGCCTCTGCCCTGTGCATTCCAGGAACGTCTGGGCTGCCAGTCCCACACCTGGGCACACGTCTGTTGCCTCTCAGTCCTGCGAGTGGACCCCTCCCTTCACCACCCATGGCCTTCTTCCTGGAGCACAGGCCTGTGGGTGTCTGTCCGAGGGCAGAGTGTCCCCCAAGCCCAGGCCTCGTTCCCGCTGCTCTTAGACTGGTAGCAGAGCACCCCCATGTCTCAGATGAGGCAGTGCCCTCAGGAAGCCCACAGCCTGGGGACACGTGCTGAGGAAATAGGCGCAGCAAGGTGGGGCATAGGGCAGGGTCGTGCCTGGAGGGGTCAGATGAGGAAGAGGGTGCAAGCAGAAGGCCTCAGCCTATAAGGAAAATGCTGGAGAGAGGAAGGTGTAGAGGTGCTTGTGTGGTCTCCTGCCAACTCAGGAGGGACCTAGAACTCAGGGTCACATGGAGGGTGTGACATCTGCACACCTGGGAGCGGCTGGCTCGGAAATGGCCCCCAGAGCATGAACCGGGAGAGGGAACGGCCCTGCTCTTGTGGGCTGCAAACAGGACTCGCCAGGGAACAGGCCGGCCGTGGAGAGCCATTTCCAGTGGGGCTTTCCATATGGCGGGGAGGGGACCCTGCAGACAGACATCCCGAGGCTGTCCCCGCGCCACAGACAGGGACCCAGGCCTGGTACCAAGGCTGTCACCCTGCTGGCTGCCCAGCCAGACGACTGTCCAGCCAGGGTTCCAAGCCCCTTCCTGCTCATTGCATCCGGCCGTGAAGTTTCAGGGACTGTCATCAGCTCCAGGCCGGACTGGGTCTGCGTCACCCTCAGAATGTGTAGAGACCTTAGCTGAGCCACGCTGACACATCACTCCCTGAGCAGAGTCCCGCAGGTGACCAGCGGAAGCCACTTCTGCCAGGGAAGCAGATCCGCGTCAGGGGTCCGGTGGCGAGGCCACCTGTAACCCAAGAGGGACCCCTGGGTCCGTCCCCTGTCTCCTGGCTCCTCTCCTTGGTTCTCGGGGATGCGGGGTGGGATGGGCCGTCGGTGTCCTGGGTGACCTTCTGACGCTCAGCCTCTGTCTTCTCAGGCCAGGGGCAGCTCGCAGGGAGCCGCCCCGCCGGCCTTGACCACTTCACCCTCCGGGGACCCCAGCAGCATCAACTCAGATTTAAGTTTGGGGGACGAGCAGGACAGAGGACTGCATGACCCACCACAATTTGCTGGCTCTCGACCTTCTACTGCACATGCAGTCAATTATACCTCAAAAAACCCAGAACCGACAGCGGATGGAGGGCGCGGTCCATTGCTTGCTGGCTGGGATTCGAAATGAGCTGAGATGCTGCTCATTTTCTCAATTCAGTTTGGTTTTTTAAATAGTAATTTTATGGTAAGACTGTGCATTGTTTCTTCTAGGACTTGTCACAAATTCCTCCATTAAAACGTTTGCCTTCTTTTCATGGTGATGTTCACCCTATATTTGTTTCCGGCAATGGCGGTAGCCCGCGGTGTCCGAGTCCTGAGTCTGTCCCTCCGTGTGCGCGTGCCTTCCCCGCCGGCTTCTGCTGTATCATTTCATGTGCTTTTGTTCAAGTCTGTTGTGAGCTCAGCGTCTTACCGGAATGTGGTTTTGTATTTTTCTCTGTGGACATAAGTTCTTCCGTTCTTAGCTGGCGTGTCAACAAAGACCATAAATTTCCCAAGTACTTTCCTGGGTGTCCTCACCCCTCTCCTCCTCTGCAACAGCCCCCTGATGGGCGCTTCCCCCTGCCTCCTCCTCCCTCTCCGGGAATGAGCATGGGGGCTAAGAGGAGCTCGGCCCAGCCGCCGGCCCGTCCCCACACCGCGTCCACACTCCATCTCTGTTGCTGTTGAAGAGTGGGGACGTGGCTTTGGCGTGCAGGCTGTACAAGAGGCCGCGCTCAGGAAGCATCACAACTGGCCCAGGCCGGGCCCCTTCTCCACCGGCGACCTCTGCCAGCCAGTGCGGGGTATCCCTCCAAGATGGCCCCGTGACGTGTTCCAGCGTGCGTGTCCCCACCTCGCGCACCCGCTGCTCTCCACACGGGGCAGCTTGGGACAGCCGCCGCCTCTGCGTCCAGGATTTCCCTCCAGTGAACGAAGCGCCAAGGCAGGAACATTAGCTGGTTCCCATTTCCGCGGCTGCGCATCTGCGACCGCCCGGCCCTCGGCCCTCGGCTTGGCTCGGGGTCTCTGCTCCGGGAAACCCTCCCCCCACCCCAGGCGTTTGTGCAGTCGCTGGCTGGCATAGCTGCCCTTTCTCTTCCCTCACTGCCTTGCAAGGCTTCAGGGTGGCCGAGGGGCAGCCCTCAGGGGCCTCTCGCTAGCGGTGAGGTTTCCCTATGCCCTCCCAGCACTACCTCACCCCGTCCCTGCCAGCTGGAGCTGTTTGGGTGCCAGGCCGCTCCGAAACTACAGCTGGGATGGGGGTGGGGGTCTCGGCCAGTCCAGGCAGTTGTGGGAGAGGAGAGGCATCCGAGGTTAGAACTGGCAGGCGGGCTTCCCTTGCCAGCCCCTTGACCTTGGCTGGGTCTGCTCAGGTGCCAGCTGGGAACCAGCCCCGCACTGCGGCCGTGGCCATTCCTCCTTGCAAGGCTCAGTGTGGGTTTTCTATCGTTTTCAGCTGGAAGGTAGCAGCTGACCCCATCCCCCTGCCCCAAGTGCCTGTCTCTAGGTCTAACCAGCCTTCCTCCTCATTCCCTGCAGCCCAAGCACTGACAGACCCAGGCCCTGGTCTAGTGAAATTACATTCTAGAGAAAAAGGAGAATAAACATGGGAGCAGAAGTCTGGGGGGTTCAGGGCTGGCCTCTGGGAAAAGGGGCCTTCACACCCCCCTGGCCATTTTTAAAAATTTATTTATTTTGTAAGACAGAAAGAGTGAGTGGGGGAATAGGGGGAGAGAGAGAGAGAGAGACAGAGACAGAGACAGAGACAGAAAGAAAGAAAAAGAGAAAGGGAATCCCAAACAGGCTCTGCACTGTCAGCACGGAGCCTGAAGCCAGGGCCCAATCTCACCAACCATGAGATCATGACCCGAACTGAAATCAAGACTTGGACACTTAACTGTCTAAGCCACCCAGGAGCCCCTGTCCCCTTTATAAAAATTGCAGTAAGGGGCATGCCTTGGTGGCTCAGTTGGTTGAGCCTCCAATTTCGGATTAGATCATGATTTCACGGTTTGTGGGTTCGAGCCCCACGTTGGCCTTTAAATTGACAGCGTAGAGCTTCCTTCAGATTCTCTGTCTCCCTCCCTCTCTCTGCTCCTCTCCCACTTGTGCTCTCTCTTGCTCTCAAAAATAAAAATAAACATTTAAAAATTGATAAATATATATAACATAAAATTTGCCACTTTAATCACTTTAAGTGAATAGTTCAGTGGCATTGATTACATTAACGGTGTGATTGTGAAATCACCACTTCTATCTAGTTCTTTCATCCCATCCCCATGAGCAGTCACTCCGCATCCCCTCCCCCAGCCCCTGGCAAGCACCCATCTGCCTTCTGTGACTATGGACTTGCCTGTTCTGGACGTTTCATAGACTTGGAATCATGCACTCTGCGGCCTTTTGTGACTGGCTTCTTTCATTCGGCATGTTTTTGAGGTTCATCATGTTGCAGTGTGAGTCAGGGCTTCATTCCTTTTTATGATTGAATATCCCATTGGAGAAGGTGGCTTTATATATATTATATATATATAATCCCCACCCTGACCCAGCTCCAAGCCTGCAGCCCAGAGCATGGCCACAAGAGGGCGCGCGTGCGCCGGAGGCCAAGCCGTAGCAGGGCTCCTGTGTCAGGCTGGGAAGCGCAAGTCGCTGCTTTGTCTATGTCCCTCAGAACACCTGGTCACTGCTGTCTTCCACGCCCACACCCCCCCACCTCTACCTCACACCTCTCTGTTGCCCAGACAACCTGTCCTGGCGTATCCCACCCTCTCCCACCCTTAAGACTTCCCTGGTGCCCACTGCCCCAGCTTCCCTCCCACATCCTGGGGCCCCTGGCCATCTCTTTGCTGGGAATCTCCCCCAAGCTGACTGTGCTCCAGTCTCAGATTTTTTCTTGAACCAGCCGGTGGTCTCATCGTTCCACTGAACCCACCCTGCTCCGTCTGGCAGTCACTTCTTGATGCTAATGCAGTTCCTTCCTGCTCCTGAAATCTAGCCTTCTGTCTTCCATGACATCCTCTCTTGGGTTTTGTGCCATATTCTGTCTTCTCCGGACTTCCAATTTCTCTCTCCTGAACACAACTAATACATCCAGCTGTGTGACAGGCACCTCAACCCTGATGGTCCAGAGCTGAACTACCTTCTGTCCATGGCATCCTATCTATTCTCCTGGCAGGTGGGGCCACCCCACTCCCACTCAACAGCAGGCCAGGTGTGCACCCCTCCCCCCAACCCTGCCAGAATTTGCCCACCCACCACCTGGGTGATCACAGGGCTTGGAGGTGTATGATCAAGGTTTTCATCTGAGAGGGGACCCATCAGGAGAGGGAACTGGAGGCCGCCCACAACAACAGAGAGAGGAGATAAGGGTGGGGGTGTGAGAGGTCCAGTCATCCCACCACCTACCACCAGGGGTCGCCGTGGCCCGCAGACCCTGCCAGAGAGCACAGAGCTGGGGGTCTGGACGCCTGTCTCTACCAAGGACATAAGACCCCCTCATCTTGTGGCTGTGCTGTCCAAGGGCTGATCCACACAAAGGGCCGGGCTCAGGGCAAAAAACGGGACCTGATTCACTACTATTACTATTATTACTATTCAGCTTGCCTCTTGCACTGCATCCCTCTGTGAAGTGGGAACAGAGAGCAGGACTAGGTAGGAATCGTGTGAGAATGCGCTGAGACAATGTCCACGTAGGGAGCCCTCTCAGAAGGCCTGGGCTATCTTGTCCCCATTCCACCGAAGGGAACACTGAGACAGGAAGACAGGAGGCCGCTCGTCTGACCAAGATCGGCCTGGCTGTGACTGCCAGAGTAAACTTAGGGGTGGATTCCCCCATCTCTCTGCCCGTTCTCCATGAGGCCGCCAGAGGGCGACCTTACAACGTAAATTGGATCCCGGCCTATTTACTTAGCTAACCTGGTTTCCCTTCTCTTCCCTCTCGGAATCCAATTCCCTCTCCTGTGTCTGTCTCCCCCAAGACCAGCAAGGTCGATCTCTGACGTCATCTCCGTCCTCGCCAACCTCCTCATTACCCGTCCCATAACGCATTCCCACCCCCAGAGCCTTTGCACTGAGTGCCTGGCGGGCCGCCCTCTCTTCCCGTCTTTGATGAGAGTTAACTGCTCTACCGCTTCTCTGCTCCCATCCCACTCCCTCCCAGACCCTCTTCCCAGACCCTGATCTCTCAGAGTCCCTGACTCCAGCATCCTGGGACTTGAGTCTAGCGAGGGGTGGCCAAGATACTGGGGGGTTGTCCTGTCTCCTGCCTTGCACCTCATTCTTTTCTGGGGTAGAGATGGGGCAATTCCAGCAGTTGCAGCGGCGGCAGGGTGGGGGAGGTGTAACTGCCCTGAAATCATGGGGAAGGGACCCCTCTCTGTCCTCAACCTAACGACTGCCTGGTCGATGGGGAAGTCCTGGGGAGGGCTGAGGGGTGAGGAGAGCTGGGATCTGTGTGGGGGGAAGGTCTCCGACTTCAATCAGCCCACGTTGGTCATGGATCGAAGTTTCCCCGCAGCTTCTGGTTTAATTTCGTGATCTCTCCTGGGGCGGGGTAGAGTTAGGGGACCTGGCAGGCAATTGGTCTCTATCCAACTAGACCCCGCCCCTCACTGACCCACCGCCTCTCAGGGACCTCGGCTCGACTCCCGCGTTCAAGATCCCTAGTCTCTTCCCTCCCCTCGTCTGGCCCCCCTCCTCCTGCCGACCGCCCCAGCCTTGGGCTCAGCTTCTACGGGGGGGGGGGAGGGGGGGCCGCCCCCGGATCCTGCCCCCCCCTTACCTCTCTGAAGCTCCTCCCCTCGCGCGAGCTGCTCCTGGCTTTGGGCCTTCATCTCCAGGGAAGCCGTCAGGGTCATCTGGGAGGGAGGGGAGGGTCAGAGACCGGCGTTCTGGTGGCTGCTGCCCCGGGCTCCGGACTCCCACCCCCTCCAGGCCCTGGGCTCAGGGGGGCACAGGTCCAAACCTCTTTCAGATTTCCCTCCAACGTTCCCCGTGCCCCAGTCTCCTGCCTCCAAAAATGGCCACAGCCTCCCATCCTCCGCAAAGGATGTGATCCTTGAGATAGGAGGTTTGAGGCCCCCATCCACACACACACACATGGGACTTTGGTGGCTCTCCATGCCCAAGCCCTAGATGAAACTTCCAGATCCCCTGGGCCAGTTTGTGGGAAGACTTAGAGGGCTCCCCAAGTCCAGGTTGCAGAGGTATATCCAGGCTCAAGTTAAGTGCACTGTGGCAGTTTCATGGTCCCCTCATGCTTTCAAGATAGAAAGCCCAGTGCCTGATGGGGGCCTGTATCCAATCCTTAGTAAAGATTTCTGTTCCCCTAAAACTCCAGGAGGTGTTTCAAGACCCTCCACACCAGAGCCCTGGAAGTCGGGAGCCTCTCAGACACTGGTGGGGAAATTGAGACCCTGATTTAGGTGCTCTGGGGAGTTTTAACATCCCCCACTCCACATCACTGCAAAGCTCTGGAGGGTGGCAGTAGCCGAGCGAGGGGAGCCCGGAACACTTACTGAGAGTGAGAATGCAGTTAGTGAGCACCTACTGCATGTCAGCTTGTGTTCGCTAAGACCTGAAAAGCACAGGCTGTTGTTGGGTCAGCTGTTCTTCATCTGAGGGAAACTGGGACTGTGAAGTTGACAGGGGACAGGGCCTAGGTTTGACTCAAGGTTTGTGTTCAGGGGTCTCTGTGGTGACCTGGCAAGGGTTCATCCAGAGTCCCCAACCCCATGAGAGGGACCGTAGGAGTCGTGGAGGGTGTGTGAGTAAAGGCGTGACCGGAGCTTCTGGAAAGCTGGAGACACTCAGGCCCACCTGCTCCCCCTGTGGCCTCCAGGGGGCGCCTCAGCCCCAGAGCCGAGGTTGCCCAGGCTCCTATCTTGGTGCCAGTAGGAAACAGGCTTCCACGTCCAGTATCCGCCCCTGTGGCCCCTGGACACCCAGTTAACTATCTGAGCCTCAATTTTCCCACCTGTCAAGTGAGGCAGTAACAGAAACCGCCTCCCTGGGAGGGATCAGAGAAGAGATGTAAGTAAAGTGCTTCAGCAGTAGGTGCTCAGTGGATGCATGGGCCCTCTGCCCGGCTCGTGTGGCTCAGGACGGGGGGACGCGCAGACAGCACTGAAACATGGCCACAAGGTGAGCAGCACATTTTGGAGAGAGACACTCGGGTCCCCTTGGGCCACACTGAACCCAAAGGGCCTGGGGGTCATCCAGAGGCCTGGAAGGGGTTGGACCCACAGAGGGGTGTAGGTGTGGGGTGCTTAGGCTGCCTGGGCTCCCCTCTGTGTGGTCAAGGGAGCCAGAGCTCCCTGTGAGAAATCTGCCCAATTACAGGCTCCTGGCTGCAGAGTGTAATAGCCGTAAAGGGGTGAACTCCCCATCATCAGGGTCATGCAAGCAGACAAGGGGTCTTCAACAGCAGCTGGACCAGGAGGCCAACCCAAGAGACCTGATTCTTCAAGGACACCTTAGGAAGCAGGTCACAGCCTGACGAGACAGAGGGCGGTACCACCCAGCAGCTAGATTGCTCAGATGACAGGTTCCAAAGAGCTAGAAAAGGAGCATTCCTCAGCTCTAGGAGCCCAGCAGGCCACTCCTGCTCAGTGAAACGTAAGCTGGGCCTGGCCCCGTGGGTTGCGTGTTTTTCCAGTGGCTTCTTTAGCCACAGCCTGACCACAACCTAGATTCCGTTGGGTCGGCCATTTCCAAGTGTTTGTGTTCAGCTGGGCCAGACGGCAGACGGGGGCCAAGGCCAGGGGCCCAGTCCTCCCAGAAGGGAGGAGGGGCACCCTCAGGCCTCTAGTTGGACATCTCTCTGCCTAGAAACCCCCTATTAAAGCCACTCAGCAGCCAAATGACAAGGTATGGGGGACGATCTTACTGAAGAAGCTTATGTGTAAAAGCTCCCTGGCCATGAGTGGGTGAGCCTGATGAGCCTGGGTGGCTCAGTCAGTTAAGCATCCGGCTTCGGTTCAGGTCATGATCTCACGGTTCGTGGGTTCGAGCCCCATGTCGGGCTCTGTGCTAACAGCCAGCTCAGAGCCTGGAGCCTGTTTCAGATTCTGTATCTCCTTCTCTCTCTGACCCTCCCCTGCTCACGTTGTCTCTCTCTCTCTCTCTTTCAGAAATAAATAAAGCATTAAAAAAAATTTAAGGGGTGCCTGGGTAACACAGTCGGTTAAGCGTCTGACTCCGGCTCAGGTCATGATCTCACAGTTCGTGGGTTCGAGCCCCGCGTCGAACAGCTAGCTAGAGACAGCTAGCTCAGAGCCTGGAGCCTGCTTTAGATTCTATATCTCCCTCTCTCTCTGACCCTCCCCTGCACATGCTGTCTCTCTCTCTCTCAGAAATAAATAAAAATGTTTTAAAAAATTTTTAATTTTTTTAAAAATATTTTTTAAAAAAAAAAGCTCCCTGGCCAGGTGCAAACACGTGATCCTTGGCAAAGCTGACTTAGTTGAGCCTCACTGTTCTGTCCTTCAGACTGTAGGGTCAGCTTGGGACCAGGTCAGCATCCAGTTTCAGGTAGGAGGCCAGGGTAGTGTATATACACCTTACCTCCCTATGGCACCCTGGGCAAAGTACTACTCCTCTCTCAGTACTCAAAGAGCTTTAAAATGGGGATAATAATGGAACCCTTGAAGGGTTATTAACAGGATCCAAACCAATGCAGAGCAGGTGCTTCACAAACCTGAGATCTCTTCTATTCCTCCTGCTTGGATCTGGCTCTGCCTCCCCCGTCTGATTGAAGAGCTCCCGTGAAGGCCCAGGCCGGGTCCTCAAGAAGAAGTCAGGAATTGGGGCTTGTCTGACTGTGTCAGTCCCCTGCTTAAAATCCTCACGGACAAAACATAAACTCTAAAACCAGTATTCAAGAGTTTTGGACATCTGATTTGGGTTTGGAAAACCCCTATTCACCCTTCAAAGTCCATAGTAAATGCTCTTTTCCCCAGAAAACCTTCCCAGGGTGCTCGTTTCGGTTTTCCCAGCTCCTGGCTGCAAAGGCTGGGATATTTGAACTTGTCCCGGCCTTGTTCTTTAGAATGGGGCTCTGTGAGGGCCATTCCAGGGGCTGAGTCTATGCATGATTAAGCGTATTTGTATCCACAGGTCTGCATGTAGACATCACATAGGAACAGATGAGCACGTGTGTGTGTGTGTGTGCACGTGCGCGCATGCTTGTGTCCCAGGATAAGCAGCCAGGCCAGCTTCCCCCAGACCACCTGAGACAGCCACGTCTTTACAAGCCAGGGAGAGTGGGCTGAGCAGGGGCCCCTTATGAGGGAGCCTGGCTCGGTTGGGAGCTCACTGCTCCGTCAACGTTCAACCAGAAAAACCCAGAGGTATGAGCAGCGGGCCTCAGCCCCCACCACGCTGGCACAGATTCGAGAGCTCCACCATTAACGCTCAAGCACCATCTGGGGCAATAGGGGAGGCCGGGATCTGGGGAAGGGCCGAGTCCTGAGTGGGAGCCCTCCTCCCACGCCTTGATAGAGGCCCCACCAGGCAGCCTTTGAGGACATACCTGAGGTTTGGCAGCACCCGGCCCGCTGGCCCCCAGGGCTGAGTCAGCAGGGAGGGATTCAGGACTTCCCAGGAAAGGCCTCTGGGACCTTGAGGCTCCCCCAGCTCCCAGCCCCCGGCCCCCGGCCTCCCCGGAGCTCCAAAAGGGTAGGAGGTGCCACATGTGTGCGGCTGTGGTCCAGTGTGCCTGGAGGGACTGAACTGTGGTCATGGGAGGGGGGTTACGTCCAGCCGTCTGGGGGTCAGAACACCCCCAAGTGCAGGGGGGTGCAGGGAGACTGTGGGCATGTCCATGCGACATGGCGCTCAGGTGCGCTTGGCTGCACGCATGGTCACATGACCCTGTGGCGTGTGCCTGCGTGTCGGGGGTGCATCCCCCCCGGGGGGCTGGTAAGGGTGTGTGTCCAGTGTATTCAGCACATCCGGCAAGTCTAACCACGTGCAATTTGGGGGGTTGGTGACAGCATGTGGGGCTATAATCAAGAGTGACAGCATCACCCAAATGGGTGACGAAAAGGTGTCCCCAGTGGGAGGGCATATCTGGGGAGGACAGGGACAGGGGGTGATGAGGACAGTGTGACCTTGGGACTGATGAGGAGGGAGACTGGCTCCACTGTGTCACACGGTGGTTGTGACCGTGGGTGGGACAGGGTGTGCTGCCTTGCATGTACACCGTATAGACGTTTGTCTTCTCCCATCCTTGGGGCCTCCTCCCTCCTGCCTGCTCAGACCCCCCGCCCCAGGCCCTGGGAGAGGGGTGAGGCAGCAGGACAGCAGCATTCACCTGGACTGCTCTCTCCGCTGGCGCTCTGCCTCTGTTTCCACCATCCCCCCAGCCGCCGGAAGCCAGGTCTCCCCGCCAGGCTGGCTCCAGTCTTTGGGGTCTGAGACTGGGACGTACCCAACTCCGAGGGCTGATGAGAGAGACAGACGGGGCCGGGGAAGTGGTGGGTGGCCGCGCCAGGTCCACGCGGGCCCGGCGGAGGAGCCAGCAATGTTCAGCCAGAACAGGAGGCAGCCGAAGGGGAGGGGGCGCTGGACTGCGCCGGCGTTTGGACCCCACAGGGGCTGCCACGTGGGAAGAAGCAGACTACGGCCCCATGAAAGAAACACTTTCCAACAAGCTGAATCCCGCACCAGCTCCAGAGGAGTCTTTGTTAGGAGAAAGCGTGCAGACTTCCACTGCTCCAGCACCTTCTTGGGCTCCCGATCACCTGCTAGAGATAGCTTAGGCTTCTTACTCAGCGTTCAAGGCTCCGTTCATCTCCCCCACATGCCTCCCTTGTGCTGCCTTCTGCTCTCCATGCCCGCCTGAGGTTACCCTCCTCCAGCCTTCCCAGACACATTTCTAGCTTCCAGGAATGCCCTTCCTGCCTCGCCTGCTGGGCAAACTCCTACACCATCCTTTGAGACCCAGCGCTTATGTCCCTTTCTCTGGGAAACATTGCCCTTCCCCCACCCCCAGCCCACAGTGCCCTTGTTTGTTTTGTGACCCTGAGGAAATTTCAGATGTGAAATGGGGCTTGTGTATGTGAAAACTACCCTCCCTACAAGTCTATTTTGAACCCCAAAATAATAAATGTACATTAAAAACCCTTAAAGTGAGGGGTGTCTGGCTGGCTCAGTCGGTTAAGCATCTGACTCTTGATTTCAGCTCAGGTCATGATCTCGCAGTTCGTGGGACTGAGCCCCACGTCGGGCTCCATGCTGACAGTGCAGAGCCTGCTTGGAATTCTCTCTCTCCCTTTCTCTGCCCCTCCCCTGCTCCCATGTTCTCTATCTCTCTCTCTCAAAATAAATAAATAAACATTAATAAAACTAGTAAATGCCCTTCAAGTGAGTTAGTTCTTGGGGGAGGAGGGAGGGCTTGCATCCAGTCAGTGCTTAATGTGTGTTCATGATTATCTTCCTCCTCTTCGATTCTGCGGTTTTAAGACTCTCTTGTTTTAAGCATTGTTCCAAGATTTTCCTCCCACTCACGGTGCTAGGAATTTTAAGAACCCCTGGTTCTAAAATTATAAAAGTCTCAAATGCTGTGGGCGGGACCAAGGGCGTCCTTGTGCCCTGAGCTGACCCCAGAGTGGCTGGAGCCAGGGTCTCTGGGTGGGGGGGCTCCTGCCCCCAACTTACCCAGACTGAGGGGGCGTGGCCTGGCAGCCCCAGTTTGGGGGGAGAGCAATGGATTTACCAGGAGGCGGATGGCCAAGATTCCGGGGGGGGGGGCGGGGAGTGAGGCTGGACTCCCGCTTGGCTTCAACACAGTCACAAGGCATCAGCAAGAGGCATAGGGCTGTCAGCTCAGGGTGATGGCTTCCTTGTCTTGGAGACTCAGTTTCCTCATCTGGAAATTGGAATTCAGTGCTGTCCTCTTAAACAGTGTGGGCAGGGGTGCGGAGGAGCAGAGGCTGCGGCCCCTGCCCTGTGCCAAGCACTTACTTTGGCTGTGCCCTCCCCCTGGAACGTCTCCCTGATCCACTTCCCTCTGGGAGCCTCTCTCAGTCCTGGCTCTGGTATTTTGGGGGGGGGGGCTTCAAGAGGACGCCCACCCACCCCTGCCCCACCCCAGGGGAGGGAGGCCAGCTGCCCGCCCCAAACCCAGCTGCCCCAGGCCTGGCAGCAGCCACAGCCCCAACACTTTCTCAATGAAAGGTATTTGGCCATAGAGCCTGACACCTCATCACCCTCAGCCTGGAAGCCAGCTTTACCCGCTGGCTGCGGGGGGAAGGCCCCCTTGGCTCTTGCTGTTCCCCAGGACCCCACTGGGCAGCCCCGAGCCCTGGTTACCTTGGGCAAGACCTCCCCCTCAGAGCCTCCCTGTCAGCTAGCCGTGTAGACTAGATGCTGTATGTTGTGGATAAACGCGCATGCTCCTAAGGCATCTCCACTCCTGCACATTGTAGCCTATCCGGGGAGAGCTTGGGGCGCCGGCACCCGGGGCCTCCCAAACCTGGACCCCAGCAGAGCTCTGAGGCCCACCCAGTGAGACTGGGGCCGAGGCCTTGGGTTTGTCCGATTCTCCCTGACTCTCTAGGCCCCCTAGGCTCCCCGCTGGGCAAGGGAAGAGGTTCCCACAAAGGGAATGGCCTGAGCAAAGGCATGAGAGCTGGCGGGTTGAGAGTCATCAGACTGAGGGTCCTCCAGTTGGGTAAGAGCCAGCGGCCCACAGGTAAGGCCTGTGCGTGACCTTACCTCCCTGCCAAGGCCAGACCTTCTCCACGTTGGCACAGAGCTGACGCCTCCAAATGCTGGACAGGCACATGGTGGTGTGGACGGGAGGAGTGGAGACAGCAGTGGGTGGGCAGACAGGCGGGGGATAGAAAGGTAAGTGGGTGGGGGGATGAGGGTGTGTGCAGAGCGCCCTGGGTTAAGGGAACACCCCGCACCCCCACTCTCTGCTGTCACCCCATCCCTGGGGTGATGGACACAATGCCTCCCATCCCAGGTCCCCAGCAATGCCACTTTGATGCCTTCCTGGGGCCAAGGGGGTCCCAAGCATGTGCTGGAGGGGGCTGTTGGCCCATCCAGGGAGTCGCTCCAGGGCCCAGGCAGCCCTTCGCCTCTCCTTTCGGGGGCTCACTTTCCTCTGTCTGGAAAGTGGGGGTGTGGCCAGGAGGAGCCACGCACTCAAGAGTGCCAGCAAGCAATGTTCTGCTGCCTCCAGACTGAGTCCTGGTGAGGTAGACAGCCCAGGGCCACGGCCTTGGGCAGCCGGGTCACCATGTGGCCAAGGCGTGGCCGGGCCTCCGCTGGGTGGGGTCTAAGGTGGGGCAGCGTGACCCTGGCTGAGGAAGTCCAGAGCAGGCTCGATTCCTGCCGCCTGGGGCATGTGCCCCGGCCAGGGCCCCTCCCTGCCCGCCGCGGCCCTCGGGCACCCGGCCAGGCTCAGAGGAGGCCGGGGCAGCAGCCGCTACTGTGTTCAGCGCTCAGGGTCGCAGAGGCTCGGGCTGCCCACGAGTCGGGTCTCCTCACACGTGTCACAGACACACTTCTGTGTGCTTCCACCGGGCCCCACACACCAGCCCGAGGCACACCCAGCCCCTCGTGGAGGCCTTTGAGCCACCTGCACACCCATGTCCGTGTTCGCTCCAGGCCTCTTTCCGCCTGCCCAGGTCTGGGTCCTGCAGCCCCAGCTTCCATTTTCAGTCCCCAAGACTGACACCATGAGTCGGAAATGAAGCATCTTTAATGGATTCCCTGCCCCAACACCCCTGGGGAGTCTCCAAGCACCAAACATGTGAGAACTGTGACCCTCAGCCCCGGAACCAAGAAGCCCTTGCCTGTGACTTTCCCCTGGGCCTGGACCCCCTCTCTAGCCCCCATGACCAGCCCCTGGGCTTTGTTTCAATAAATAACCCCTAGAACAAAGCTTGGGGCAGGGGACCCAATAAAGCACCCAGCTCAGCGACATGCAGAGGGGGGGCTTCAGGCAGAAGGCCGGCAATCTCAAGGGGCAGAACATCTGAAACCAGGATCAAAACACACAGAATCAGAGCCAGCGCGCGAGCCGGGAACTGTCCCCACCAGACCTCAGTCGCAGCCCAGGGGCTTCCCAGGATGCTGGCTCGTGCCCATTTTGCCTCACACAGCAACAGCCCCCTGCCTGGCTTCTCCACAACCTGACGCTCCTAGTTCCCGTCTTGACTCTGAACTCTGGGCAGGGGAAGGGAGAGGGGGGCCCAGAAACCTAGGCAGGGGGAGCATCTGGGGAAGAGGGCAGAGACGTCCCAGGTACAGAGGAGTCCAGAGCACAGCAGAGGAGAGAGGCCATGAGCCCAGGTCACTGCTGGGCCCTGCCCCTGCGGGTACGGAGAGGACCTGTGGCTTGAGCCTGTGCCCGGGCCACCTCACCCATCTCCCTGCGGATGTCACCAAGCGCTGTTGCTGGAGACTCCAGCAGCCTCTGGAAGAGGCTAGGCCGGCCGGCTGGTGGCTCCCGACATTGGAAGGTGACAGCTGTGCCTGCGTCGGCCTTCATCTCCCGGGAGAAGCCGTCAGAGGAGCCATCAAAGCAGCGGCCGATGGCAATCTCCTTGGCCAGCCTCGGGCTCTGGTCGGTGACCGTGTAGACACCGTAGTTGTGACCCAGAGGGTCCAGTGGGGCCAGCATGCTGAAGGCAGCAGGGTCGTCAGCTGGGGCAGCTGGGGGGTGCCGGACTAAGTAATCCCGCAGGAGCCCGTTGACCGCCACCCGGCGGCAGCTGCCCTGGGGCATGATGGTCACGAGCGTCCTGTCCACCTGACGCTGGTCAAATAGCATCCCGCTGCACTTGAACTCCACACAAGCGGCCGACGTGCCGGGGCGCTCGGGGTCTCGAACGCTCCGGGCATCCCGGAGCCCGTAGAGCTGGCCCTGGGTGCGCGGGTGGCTGCCCCCAGCGTTGTGGGAGCGGACCATGTGCTCCTGGGGGCCCTGGATCTTCACTTTGAGGAAGCAGGCCCGGAACTCCTGGGGGTTGGGCCACCAGGCCAGGAGGTCTCCAGTCCAGGAGGCCGGCGCGCCCTCGCGGAACGGGACCACGTTGTACTCGTATTTGTCCGCCTCCACGCGCGCGAAGCGGAAGTGGCTGGCGGTCACCGGGGCCTCCTGGCAATCTCGCAGGCTGCGCCACGGGTACACCGGCCCGTTGGCCTCGGCGGGGTCGCCGGGCCTGGGTTTAGCAAGGTTGATGCGGAAGCCGTTGCGCTTGAGGGCGGGGTCGTCGTGGTCCGTGCGGCGGTAACCCAGCTTGTCCAGGTAGGGCTGCGCCACGCCCACCGTGGCCGCGTCTGGGCGGGGCCGGGAGGGGGCGGGCTCCAGCTCCTCCCCGCCCAGTGTGGCGGTGACCAGGGCCGTGTAGGCGTCCGGTCGGTCCGTGTCGCAGAAGGCGGGGAGGCAGGCGCCATTGGGGCCGGTGACGGCGCTGTCGAAGCGGCCCCAGGCACGGGGGTTGGCGGAGAAGCCGGGGGCCGGCTCCAGGTTGACCAGCGTGACCACCACACCCTCCACCTGCTCGCTGGGGGTGAACTTGTCGTTGGCGTAGGCGCGCACCTTCACGAAGCAGCGTCGGCGCTCGGGCACGTCCAGGTTGAACAGACGCCGCTCGCGGACCTCCACGTTGCCCACCAGGAAGACCCGCTCCTCCCTGCGCACCCGAGGGGCTGCGGACCCCTCTCGCTGGAAGCCGCTCTCCTCCTCCCACAAGCCTGTGTCAGAGTTCAGAGACCACAGCTTGAGGGCCTCCACGTGGCCCGCCATGTGGATCTGGCCGGCATCGACACGCACCGCCACAGGCCCCGCCTGCAGCTGCTCCGCGGAGCCCGCGGCTCGGAGGTCCACCGCGAACATGCCGTAGGTACGCAGCGGGGCCAGCTCGCCGTCACTGTCCACAAAGCGCAGGTCGCTGGGGGCGGCGGCGGCCGAGGTGAGATCTCGGGGGTCCACGAAAGTCACCCGGGCCTCCACAGCCCCGGTGTAGGGTTCACCATCGGCTCTGCGGAAGGCTCCGGGCGGGAGGACCAGCTCGCCCAACGGGGCCTCCTCTTCCAGCTCCCCAAGAGGGATCGTGTTGCTCTGGCTGGCATCTAAGATGACAGGGGCTTTCTTCCGCATGGCTTTGACATCGTGGTACACGCCGCCGCCTCGAAGGTCAAAAGGCAGAACTCTGACAGTGTCCATGAACTCCCCACTGGGGTCCACGAAAGTTACCACCAGCCGCTGGGTGGAGGGTGGCACCTCAATGGTGAAGTCACCCTGGTAAGACGTGAATCCAATAGGCTCTCGGCCTAGCAGGATCTGGGCAAAGCGCAGGGGTTCCCCTGAGTCAGTAGCCACCACGCGTCCCCGAACCAGCCCCCGAGGCGGCAGACATTTCTGGCAGCCACACTCAGTCACCACTTTGATCGGCAGGACATAGTTGGAGCAGTGGATCTCCCTGCTCTCCAGGCGGCGAACGGAGCAGCAGCGGGACCCTGAGTCCCCACACCGGGAGCTGGAGCCTGCGGGGCTGGGGCAGAGGGTGCCAGGGCAGAGACCCACATCCAAGTAGGTGGGGCCACTGCCAGGCTGACCGCAGTCTTCTGGGAGCTTGATCAGATGCTCTTGGGGCTGGGGATTGCAGGCTGGCTGGCCCGGGGCTGCAGGTCAAGAAACAGATCAGATCAGAGTAAGGGCTCCATTGAAGCCAAGGTTGGGGGCCTGGGTTGGGGTCAGGGGCTCCACCCAGGGGCTCAGTGGGGGCCTGGGATCAGACTCAGCAAGGTCGGAGAGCCGTCTGAAGCCAGGGCTCCATTTGGGGTTGTTTTCGCTGGTGAAAGGTCTCAGCCAAGTTTCAGGGCATGCTCAAGGTTGGGGGGCAGAGGGTGCTCACCAAGCACAGTGAGCCGGGCGGTGCCCGAGCGCACAGTGCCCGCATCATTCCATGCTTTGCAGTGGTAGGTGCCTGCCTGGTCTGGGCGCAGCGCCCGCAGCTCCAGATGGGCCCCGTACCTGTGTTCTCGCCGGTCCAGCAGGGTCCCGTTGTGGAACCTGGGTGGCAGGTGGGCAACACCACGGGGCCCTCAGCACAGGGAAGGGGCTGCATCTGTCCCTCATCCCGCATGCAGCCCAGGGAGGTTGAGGAGCAGCTTTCTGCCAGTCTCCGAGGCACCACATATTACGGAAAATCCAGTCAAACCGCAAAGCTGGGTGCCAGACCCTTGGGCATGGAGTAGGGCACTCACCAGGAGTATTTCTTGGGCATGGGGGTGCCTGAGGCTTTGCAGCAGAAGGTCACATTCTGGCCAGCCTCTCGCACTCGGGACTCAGGGTGCTTCACCAGGTAGGGCTTCTCTGAGGGCAAAGGTGGCAAAGGTCCCGCCCCATCCCAGCTTCTCCCCACAGATCTTCCAAGGGCAAGGCCCCATCCTTTCCCTTCCAGGGATGCCCTGTTTCACCTGCCGCTCTTCTGATGATCTTCCCATTCAAGTTCACCCCATGGCTGCTCAAGCTGGTGCCCTGTTTTGATGCTTCCCCCTGAAAGTCCCTGTCTCACCTCGCTACATTGCGCCTTCTCCAAATTCTCACAGTTTATTTGTTTTGCTTTCTCCAGTCGCTGCGTCACATCTTATTTCTTCCCCAGTGACCTCATTCTGCACCACATCCTCCCAAGAGTCACCCAGAGCTTCCTTCTTAGCTTCTCAGCCTCCTCATCCTCCTTGCCTTGAGGCACTTACCTAACTTATTAAGGACAACAGTGACCACTGCAGAGCTAGAGCCATTGGCCTGGGCCTGGCCCAGGCCTGCAGAGAAGCCATCCATTTGAGCACTGACGTTGGCCCGGCTGCTGGCACACACTCCAGGCATCCGGAAGGTCCCATGGGCATCGGTGAAGGCCACAGTGCCAGGCCAGCCTCTCAGGGAGACCCTGGCTCCTGGTAGTGGGCGCCCAGATGGGGTGACCACCGAGCCCAGGAGGGTGTGGTCAGGGCACTTGCAGGTCTTGGAGCTGCACCCTGGGGGACACAGGGAGGCAGAGGAAGAAAGGAGCCTCTTCACTCCCTCCTGGGGAGGGCCTTCCACTCAGTCACTCAGCAAAGATGCCTAGACATCCCCTCCTTGTGCCCCTCAGAGGCCTCAGCATGGCCCTGCTTGGAACAGCCCCTGCTGTGAGTGGGGACATGGGGTTGAGCAGTCAGAACTGGGGCAGACCTGTGGTCCAGAGGAGTGAGGAAAATGCCCTGGAGGAGGGGACAGGAGAGGTGACTCTCACAGGACAGAGAGGCTCCTTTCAGCATGAGAGAAAATGTTCAGCAGGGGCTGGGGGCCCAGCTAGGGGTTGGGTCTTGGGCTCAGAACATCTCCCTCTCCTCCCCTCCCAATCCTGCGGTTTCTCCATAAAATGGAAAATTCCACTGAAAACGTCAGGGCAGAGGCGTCGGGAGGGCAGAGCCAGGCAGGGTAGGGTGGGGATCCCACTACCCCATTGGCCACCGTGCTCCCCCACCCTGCCATGGGCTCTGCGGGCGCAGTCTCCAGACCGTGTTTGTGGAGCCCAGGCAGATCGGAATTTCCAGTCGCCTCCTGGCTGGCCTGGTGTCTGGCCCTGGGAGGGCTTGGGCATGGTGTCTGCCAGGGTGTGAGCGCGTGTCCGCGTGGGCGTGGGGGGCGGAGGAGGGGGGCTGCGAATGCCACGCGTGTGCACCCCGATCTCATGAGCTGGCTTCAGTGTGTCCATGTCCACCAGGACATCCACACACTCGGTGGTGCACCCAAGGTAATGCCCACTCGGATCTGCCCACGCCTGGACATGGTCTTCTTGGTGTCCACCCTCCAGATACACACATTTACCAATGCTCCTCGGGGTGGGGGTGGGGATGGTGGGGGGGGGGGCAGAAGGGAAAGAAGGACCAGTCTCCATGTGGTCCATGTTCTGGCCCTCAAGGACCCGCCTCTTCCATTCCAGCCCCACCCCCCACCTGGCTCATTCCCAACCTGCCTCTTCCCACTAGGTACCCTTCTCAACAGGCCGCCTCCCTTCACGTCCAGGCCCCGTCTCTAACTCAACACTTTCTTCCAGGCCCCACCTCCTACCTGGACATGGAGGGCGTACACACTTCTGCGCCTCCAGGGGACGCCCCGGACATGCATCGCCAGCCGGGCTTGGGCAGCGGCGGCGGCGCAGGCGACGGCCTGGCCCGCAGCTTCCTGAACAGGGACCCCACGGGCCCCACGCGCCCCACGTGGCCTCTGAGGTAAGGGCGGAGAGGGGGAAAGTGAGACGGCGGCCCACGCCAGGGACTGTGCCTCCTGGAAATCTAGTAACCATGTAGGACTGGAGGACGCCCCCCCCGCGCCGCTAACTGCTTCCGAGGAGGATGGGTACCCCCAGAGAGAGGTTCTGCCCATCAGTTGTCTCCCAGGCGCACCTATCGAATGTGCAGTTGAGGTATCGCCCCATTTCCCCCAACCCCAGATAAGCTCCCCAGGGTTAGCCCTGCTGTTCGTCTTGCGTCCCTCATACATTTGGGGTCAAAACACTCTTCCAAAGAACGGAGCTGTTACAGATGAGCAACTAAGGGCAGTAGGAAGGAGATTAGCTCCTGGGGGGGGGGGGGCTTTCTTGTTCCCGACCTTGGCCCCTATTCCCAGCCCCTCCTTTCCAAACCCCCGCCCCTATCTGATCCAGCCCAATCCTTGGACCTTGCTGAAGGAGCCCGGTTCTTTCTAACCGCGCCTGCATCCACACGGCCCCCTTACCCCAGTACCACCCATTTAAGCTCCACCCACCTGTGACCCATCCTAGCCAATCCCCACGCTCTCCTCTGCATGACTAATATGGATCCCGCCCTCTCCCCAGCCCCGCCCGTTCCTATACGGTCCCCGCCCCTCGCTGGGCCCCGCCCTCACCAAGCGGGCAGCGGAAGCGCACGTGGTAGTTGGAGCAGCGGCGGCCGCGGGGCTGCTCGCGGTTGAGGCACCAGAAACCTCGCGTGGGGTTCAAGTGCACACGCTCGCCTACAGTGGATGGCAGAGCCCAGTCCGTGGTGCGCGCCTCCAGCGCCAGCGGCCGCGGGCACACGCGCGCTGGCCCGTAATAGAAGCGGATGGCAGCCAGGCTCTCGAAGTCGCCGTCGCCGCCGGGATGGTCCACGTTGAACCAGGACGTCCACTGGCTGGCCTCTGCGGGCACCGCACGCTCTGGGACCCGGGCCGCAGCCTGTCGGGCCTCATCAGTGCATGCAGGGGTCCAGGAAGCGGCCTGCCCACCCTCATCTCTGAGGTAACAGCCTTATCTGCTGTCTAAGACGGCCACCCCACTCCCAGTGAGCACGGGCTAACCCAGCCCGCCCTTGACCCGCCCAGATCCACGGTCTTCTAGGGCACAAGAAGCTATAAAGGGATCATAGGAGGTTGGCCTCCCCTAGCACCAGCCCCAGTTCTGCTGCCCAGTACTTGAGCTGGCCCATCAGTACAGGTTGACATTTGCCACACTGACATCTTGACACTGTCTCAGCAGCCCCCAGCCTTAGAATTAAGCCTGCCCTGCACCTCAGAATTCAGAACTCCTGAGGTGTGAGGAGACACGAAGGCAGCAGGAGGAGACCAGAGAACAGCCCTAGCTGTGGCTTTCCGTGGCCTGGCCCCTCTTGGTTAGAGTCAGCTGGGCCCTTGCTCACTGTGTAGCTGAACCCGCCAGGTAACCTGTTTCATGGAAGCCACAGGTGGGAACGATCTGGCCTCCCCGAAGTCAGCTTCTGCTCCATCAACTCACTGGCCCCACCCCACCCCACCTGTGCAGGGGGTGCTCACTCCTTTCCTGACTTTCCCAGCTAGGAAACTAGAGACCCAGTTTCCAGAACCATAGGTCTGGAATCTACTAGAAGCACCCTGCATGATGTTTCCAGCAGCAGGGGGGAAGCACCCACTCCCACCCTACATTGGTTTCCTCCTTGACAAACAGGCTCTGGACTCTCACCCCTCTGCTCCTAAAACTTAGATTTGGGGCACCTATGCCAGGGGCTGCCATGTCCAGGGACCAGGAGGTTACTGGCCCTTCACCCCTTTGTCCCCTCCTTACATGACCACACCAACCAGAGCTCACATAGTGAGTCCACAGCAGAGCCAAGACTTGGACCCAGGATGACTCACCTTCCCAGTCCTCCAGGGCTGGCGAGGGCTGTCCAGGGCGCAGAGATGGACCTTCAAAGCCCCAGGCAGTTGCTGTGGGCTCCTCAGGGGGGGTAGTGACTGGAAGGGATGAGGAATGGAGGGAAGGAAGCATGCTGATGGGGACTTCTGTGGGCTGCTTGTATACAAGGTGCTGTCATGATCATCCCCATTTCATGGGGGGGGGGGAATTGAGGGTTTCCGAAGCCAGAACCATCTCTCCAGCTGACCCCAAGAAATGCAGGAATCCCCCTCCCCTCCAGGAAACCTCTCTATCACCCTTCCCCCCAATCTCCTGCAGCCCCATCCCTCCCTCTGCCCTGGCCAGGATGCCATGGACTGGGGGAGTCTTTGTGTCTGCTCTGACCCCGCTACCCCCGAGTGCGCTCAGTGGCCATGAGTTTAGTTGGCTCTGCCTCTGCCCTCAGGTGGAGCTGCATTCCTCATCCATTTGTGGGGTGGAAGTCCCTCCCTCTGTGTACCCTCCATCCCTGCACTTGGGACCCAATCTGCCATTGGGAGGTCTTTGAAGTCTAGCCTGGCTTCTCTGACCTTGAGTTCTCTAAGATAGCCAGGCTGGACAGTGACCTCAGACAAGTCCCTTCCCTGTCTGTGTCTCAGTCTCCTCATCTGAGAAATGGATCCAGTGCCCTGCTCCACTGAGTGCTCCAGAGACGGGAAGTTTTCTGGATGGCGTGTTTGTGGGAGAGGATGAGTTGTGTGATAGGGGACGGCTTTGACCCCTTAATCCTGGATCAAGACCCAATGCTTCGGAGTCCAAATGCTGGGGGTGAGACAGGCCCCCCGCGGTCCCCAGGAACCTAAAGGAGCCTAAAGTTCGTATGGATACTCGGAGTTCCCCTGCCTCTCTTTGAGGAGGTAAGAGAACAGAGAAGTTTCCTCCCTTCTCTCCCCCGACCCCGTTGTTGGTCCCAAGGATCCATATCCCCGACGCCCCTTCACTCCACTCCCGGGCTGACGAAGGGGTACCCAGGTCTGAGGAAGAGGGGGTCCCTTGGTTCTCTCTCTGGGAGCGGCTGCGTGCCAGGCCTGGGGGTCTGGGCTGGGGTCATGGGGCGCCTCACCTCGAGCCCCCGCCAGGTGCGCGGCGGCGACAAAGAGGCAGAGTAGTGGCGGCAATGACGCCATGGTCGGGTCCGAGAGTCCGAGGGAGGGTCCGGGCTCCGCGGCGCGCTCGGATCTGACTCCCGCGGGTCTGGCGGCCGCTGGGGCTGAGGGTGGGGGCGGGAGGTGACCGCAGGCCACGCCCCGTCCAGGCCACTCCCCGTCCAAGCACCGCTCCCTGGCCCCGGGTGACTTCGGTGAGCTAGCAACCTCTCCGGGTCGCCCCCTTCGGTGCGTCCGGCTGTGCCTCCGCCCTCAGGCTGGCCTGCGTCCTCCCCACCCCCCGTCGCCAGCTGGAAGTCCCTCCCTCACTCAACCCACTCTCCGTTCTTGGGTCCCAAGCTGCCTGCGGGACGTGCCTTTTGGGATGGAGCCTGAGGCTGCCCAAACACTCACGCTTTAGGCAGCCGTTTGGGCGGCGAGGAGTCCTCCATCAAGTCTAACTTCAATCCTCTTGGCGTTAGGCCACCCCCAAGCAGGCTGGAAGTCCCACCCTGAAGCTACCCTCTACTCTTCTGGCTCTCGCTTTCTTGGCCAGCGGGAAGCCCCGCTCTACGACAACCCTCCATGCCTGCAGCCTTGGGCTCTCGGGGACGGTGGGAAGTCCCTCCCCGAGTCTGCCCACCCCCGCAGCGGACCCGGCGCACAGAGGAGGCGGAGGCGAGGTGGTGGGGGGACGTCTGTTTATTGGAGCGGGTCCGAGCCGCGAGGACGCGGAGGCGGTCACAGCGCCGCGACGCAGTCGGTGCCCGTGTAGCCTGGCAGGCGTAGAGCGAACTTTCGGCGCACGTCGTCGGGCACGAATCTGCCGGCCACGAAGTGGTGGCGGCCGGAGAAGCGGCCCGCGCAGCGCTTGGGCGCAGCGAGCGATACCAGCACGTCCGGTCGGAGCCCGTCCTCGGCGTCGCCGCCGCCGGTCTCCGCGTCCCAGCCTGAGGGAGGGAGGGGCGGGGGTGCGGGAATCGGGAGCTGGGAGGGGCGCTCGCCTTCCGGCGAGGGAGTCTTGCCTCCTCGCCACCCGTTTCCCCTTCCCCATCAGACCCAGCCTCAGCTCTCTGACGCGTGAGTCTTTGGTCAGACCTGCCTCCCCACAGTACTGAGCCTCCGCCCTCAGACCAGTGTCTCCCCTTCCTTGGAGATGCTCCCTTCCTCCTGTGACCAGAGCGTCTGTCCTCATACTTTTCTGCCCCTGCTGCCATCCTTCAACCAGTCTTTCTCCTCCATCTGACTCAGCCTCTGCCTTCAGACTACATGATTTCCACCTGCTGCCCTTTCCCAGTTAAACCCATGCCTCTGCCTTCAGACCCAGCATCTGTCCCAGTTCCTCCCTCCCTGTTAATCTCGAGCTCCCCCCGCTTCGGCTAGAGCCTGTTTCCACCCAGGCTTCCCAGCCAGCCTTCCTCCCCGGACCAGATCCTCGTTCTCCACCGAGGACAGACTGGCCTCCATCCTCACCCAAGCCTCACCCATAAAACCTGTGTCCTTCCTCTTGGTCCTTGCCTCTGACAGGATGCGGCCCCCTCCCCACCCAGCCTGAATGTCCTTCCTCCTCCTTCTGCCCAGAGCGCCTTCCCTCTGACCTGGCATCTCTGTCTTCACCCTCACACTAGATCTTGCCTTTTGAATTGGCAGGACCCCGCCCCCTCCCTCACTGTGCCCTCGCCTCTGCCACCTCTCAGACGAGCCTCTACCTTCACACTAGGGACCCTGGCTTCTCCCCTGCTTCTGACCAGAGTCTGGAGCCACTAACTAAAAGCCTCCTCTCTCCGACTTTAACCCTTCCTTCTGTGACCCCAGTCTCCACCTTCAGACCAGACACCTCCCCTCTTCATAGCTGACCCCCCGCTCTGTGGCACCCTGCTGGGGTGGCCCTGAGGTCTTGAAAGCTGGGGGACACCCCCAAGTATGGCCACCCCCGTGGAGGGTCCGGCTGGCCAGCAGCTGTTTGTTCCGTCTGCCCGTCGCCTAATGGCTCCAACAGGCATGGGGCGGCGGCCAGGACGGGCGAGGCCTTTGCCGAGTGAGCTCACGTCTGCCCGGGCAACTGGGCCAGGGTGGGCAAGTGGGCACGCTGGGCTGGGCGTGGAGGGGTTGGGACATGGGATCACTTGGGCAGCAACCTCGGTCTTCCCCATCTTAGGGACGTGACCCTCACCCAGAGTGCACGAGCCGTCCACGCTGGGGAAACTGAGGCTCAGAAAAGGCAGACCGGCTGGGGCCATCAGAAGCTGGGGTGCAGAGGGCCCCCACCCAAGGCCCCAACATGCCCCCCCCCCGCCTGCCTGGCATGCCTGAAGGAATGTCCAGGCTCACAAGAGGGATGGACAGCAGCTTGAGTGTGGCCAGCGCGCGAGTGCAGGGGCCTCCGATTTCTCCCGGCTCCACGCCAGGGCCCAGCACGGCATCCACCACCAGCCCATAGGCATCGTTGATAAGCTGGACCTGAGAGGGCGGGCATGGTTAGAAGGTGGTTTTTGGGCACAGCCCCCTCTCCCCCCTCATCTGCCACCAAGCGCTGACCTCTGTGGGCAAATAGGACAGGAAGGGGATGTCCATCTTCTCACACTGGGTAGTCAGGTCCTGGTGCAGCAGGTCTAGTGAGCGTGTAGGGTAGAAGATGGTCGGCTCATACTCCTGGTGGGGGAGGGGCAGAAAGGAGTCAGCACTGAGGGCCCTTCCAGGCCTTCTACTGGCCCTCAGCCCCCAGATCTGGATACCAGGCAGCAGACCCTGCCTGGGGCAAACACTGGGGCGTATTCTGTCCCCCTGGGACACTATCAAGAGGAGGAAGCAATTTCTGCAGGGACAGGGTTGAGGGGGTGGCCCTAGGAGGCCAAGAGGGCCCTTGCTACTCACAAACACCCGCAGGTGCCGGGCACAGACCAGCCCCACCGCCCCGTTCTGCTCCGGGCCGCACACGACCAGCACTGTCCTCTGCTTCCGGGAGAGAGTAGACAAGGGGAACACCTGGTGGGGGGGCGGGGCACAGCAAAGGCAAAGGCATAATGCTTGGAATCCCTCCTCGTTCAGGTGGGGAAACTGAGGCCTGGAGTAGTGAAGGGATGGACATGGGCCTGGAGGCAATAGAATGGAGGAGAGGCATTCTGGGCAAGGGGCATAGCCTCTTGGGGCCTCAGTTTCCTCCTTGGAGATGCCGAGCCCTTGCTTCAGGCTCTGTCAAGCTGGAGCAGGAACACGTGCCTTCTTGCCACCACCAGGCGCCCAGAGTGTGGTTTGTTTATTCTCGGCCTGAGTTGCAGACATTCTTCCACCTTTTTCCACCGCAGTGGCTGCCCCTCCCCCGCCCACGTTTCCAGGCCTCAGCCCTCCCGGAGGCCCCAAAGTTGGGGGGGGGAACGGAGGGGGGGTACTTTTCCAACCTGAGATGCCCTGTCTCTCTCCATCTGCCTCTGTCTTCACCTATCTTTCTCTGTATCTCTCTGTGTCTGTCCCCATCTGTCTCTCTCTGCCTTCATCTCTGCTCTCATCTCTGTCTCCTAGACTGTGTCTCTGTAGGCCTGTGCATCAGTCTCTAACACAGGAGTTAAGAGCACTGGTGTTCGAGTCACAGCCCTGCCCTGACTCTCTGCGTGGCCTTGGCCCCCTCTCCTCTCCCAGCCTCACTTGGCTTCTATCAAATGGGAGTGACAGTGGGGCGCCTGGGTGGCTTAGTCGGTTAAGCGTCCGACTTTCGCTTGGGTCATGATCTCGCGGTTCGTGGGTTCGAGCCCCGCGTCGGGCTCTGTGCTGACTGCCAGCTCAGAGCCTGGAGCCTGTTTCAGTCTGTGACTCCCTCTCTCTCTGACCCTCCCCTGCTCACGCTGTCTCTCTCTCTCTCCTAGAAATAAATAAAAAAAAAAAACCAAAAAAAAAAAAAAAAAAGGGAGTGACAGTGACACTGACATGGGACCTCTCATCGACAGGGTGCCCCAGGAGGCCTGGCTGTACCCTAACCTCCAGCCACACACAGGGCCAAGTATACCTTTTTTGTCGCCCCCCCCCAAGGTCTTAGCGAGGTCCTGAGCCATCTGCGGCCACACCACACCAGGCCCAGAGCCCCGAGACCGGAGACTGAGGCAGGGCACCAGTGCTGCACTGGCTGGGACTGAGGGCCCTCTGGAGGGACTTTTGGGGCTTCAAGGCAAAAACTGGATGGCAGCTGGTCAGCAAGGGCCAGGCAGGAGTTTACTGCACTGGGTTTACTTTTAGGGCTTCGCCCTTTCCTTCTCCTTCGGGACCTTCACTCAGGATGTTTCATTTGGAAGTAGGAATGTTAAAAAAAAAAAAAATTGAGCCTACATGAAGAAAGAAAGTGTGTTTAAAGAAGTCTGCAGGGGTGACAAGAAGAGGAAGACAGGGGGGCGCCTGGGTGGCTTAGTCGGTTAAGCGTCCGACTTTCACTTAGGTCATCTCGCGGTTTGTGGGTTCGAGCCCCGCGTCGGGCTCTGTGCTGACTGCCAGCTCAGAGCCTGGAGCCTGTTTCAGATTCTGTGCCTCCCTCTCTCTCTGACCCTCCCCTGCTCATGCTGTCTCTCTCTCCTAGAAATAAATAAAACATAAAAAAAAAAAATTAAAAAAAAAAAGAAGAGGAAGACAGGGAGGCAGAGGAGGGTTATGTGTGGGAGCCCTGACACCATCAGGCTCTTCTCTAAGGCATTTGTGTTTATTAGCTTGGGTCAGTTTATTATTCTTCCTTTGGAGGGGGAAACAGGCCCGTGGTTCGGCAACATGATCAGAAGCACCGGATAGCGGCATCGTCATTGCTTATCACTCCCGCGTCCCTTTCAGGCACCTTGAGACTGGGGCTCTGCTTACTATTCCCTAGGACCTACACTATGCAGGTCCTGCCTCCCCCCCCCCGGCCTCTGGGCCTCAGTTTCCCCATCTGCAGCATGGGGTTGTTAGGGGGTACTCAGCCTGCGGGAACCGAGGTTTCCCTTACTGAGACCCAGGAGAGGGCAGGGGCTGGTGGTCACATCTGTACCTCACGGACCGCAGGCCCACCGTCAGCAGTGTTAGTCTCTGCTCCCTGGCCTCCAAGTCTCCGGACACTCCTCTATCTGCCCTGACTTTCACTGACACCTGGGGTCTTGGGTTCCTGCCTGGTCTAGACCGGTGATGATCCTCTCTGGGCCTCAGTTACCCCATCTGAGTGATGGACTGGAGTGGCTCCACACAAAAAGGGGCTTCCTGAGTCCTGGATCTTCCTGACCCCAGGGCTCATGAAGCTAGGCCTCCTCCCCTCTGGTGGGCTGGCCATCTGGTTGAGGTCAAGGTCAAAGATCAGGGGTTAGATACCTTGGTCACAGCCACAGCACTGGCATGGCCGCACAACTCCACCAGCTGCTGCCGCCCAAAGCGATAATCTTCCAGCAGCTCCCGCTCCAGGGCTGCTGCCTCCGCAGTGCTGGGGGACAGAGTGGGGAGAGACGCTCAAAGACACGGAGAGAGAAAGACAGAGAGAGGCTCAGATGGTACCAGTAATGTTCCACCAATATTCCCAGCTAGGCCCTAACGCCACCCCCACCGTCAGTTTCCCCACCAGACGTGCTTCTTGCGGTCGAATGGAACAGCGGAAGGTTTAAGCCGAAGCTCAAGGCACGGGCGCCCTCTGGTGGTCGAGGGAGACGTGGTAGCGCAGGTTGGTTCTATTGCCCCAAGATGCGCCCTCCTGCACCCCGGGAAGAACCCAGGAGGAATGGAGCGTTAAGAGGGCGATGGGATGGGCGATGGGCGAATTCCATGCAGTGGAAACGGCTGGGCAAGCTCCAGAACCCTGGAGGGGGCAGACTGGACTAGGGGGGTGGATTTTGAAGGCTGCAGACGAGTTCACCTAAGGAGGTGGGTGTGGAACCCACAGCTATCAGGCCTATTGGAGACCCTGCACTAATTGTGGCCAGACAACTGGGGCTTACTCATCTGAGGTGAAGGTGTGCCGTCAACTCACTGAGTGGCTGGGCTCAGTCCCAGTCCCATCTGAGTTTCGCTTTCTCTTTTCCAAACATAAAGGCCAGAAGGATGGGCTAGATAAATTTCAAGGTCCATTTCAAAATGCAAACATGGAGCTCGTTATTTAAGATTATTTAAGATTTAAGAATTTTGAGATAATGACAACAGCATTACACTAAGTGTGGGGTCCTATTAAGAGCAGGGACCAAGCTGGCCTTGGCTTAGGGGCCTTCCAAGGGGCATGGGCTTAGTGGCTACAGAGAGGGAAAGCTGGCATGGAAGGCTGGAAATGTTCCTCACTCCAGAATCAGGGGTTGGGGCAGCTGGGCAGGATTTATGGCCTCTGCCCCAGGCAGGACTCCTTCCCGCTGGGCTGGGGAAGAGCACCTACCCCCACTGCAGGAGACCCTAGAGAGTGAGGTGGGGGGAGGGGGGAGGAGGAGGAAGACCAGGCCCAGAAGAATTGGAAGAACATTCTCAAGCACTCTGAGAAGCCAAGGGACTTGCCCAGGGTCACCCAGGAAACAAGTGGGTAAATCAAGACTTCTACCATTTGGAGACTTCTCAAGAGCCATGGACTGGGTGTGAGCAAAGAGGCAGGGGCGGAACTACAGATAGCAGAGCTTTCTTAGGATGAATCTTTAGGTTCCTTCCTTCAGTTCTGAGACCACAAGCTTCTGGCCAATTTTGCAGGGTGGTCAGGCCGGGCAGGAGGAGGGGCCTAAGTAAGGACTGCTGTGGGATGGGGAATCGGAGAGGACTTCCTGGAAGAGCTGGCCTGGAGCACTATGGGAGGTAATCCACGTGGTAAGAACAGCGAGGGCCAAGCCCCTGTGGTGGGAATGAGCTTGGAAGATTCAAGGGGCAGAAGTGAGGCCAGTGTGGCTGGAGCACAGCAAGCAAAACAGAAGCTGGGTCAGAAAGACACTTCGGGGGCCCACGTAGATAGGGGAGATGGATGGAGGCTGAGGGTAGGGAGTCTGCATGCCCTGAATCACCACAGCAACCAGAGCCAGATTCAACCCCAGCTGACTTCGAATAAGGCTGAAGGCCCAGTTAGGAAAAAAGAGCTCACAGTGGGACAGATGAGGAGCACCCCTCTGGGCAGGCCACCCAGGTCCCAGGGAAGAACATGGGAGGAGGTGTTTGGGAATGTGGCTCATTCTTCCACCTTCATCTTGGGATGGCTCTGGCTGTTGTCCCCATGGGAGGGCGGGGGGGAAGAGGAGGAGTGTGGGAGGACCACCCATTCCTCGCTTTCTTCCTCTGTCCTAAAGCTTTGGCTTCAGGCCACCACTTGGAACATTATCTCCCTGCCTAACTGGTCATTAGAGCGATAATGGGGACTCCATGGGCGGAGGATGGTTCAGGCTAGGAGCCTGGGAGTGGGGACAGTGGCAGCTCTGGGTTGGGTGTGAGTGGGAATTAGGGCCGGCGGGGGAGGGAAACAGGGCAGAGCCATGTGGGACTGGGCAGGGCAGGTGGCTCAGCTATGGCAGTGCCTCTTCTCCCACCATCAGCTCCCAGATGCGAGGAGCTGAGGACCAGGATTTCCCACAAGCAGAGAGGCTGAAGTGGCCTGCTTTCAAAGGAACTGGGCCTGATGCTCCCAAAATGCTTCCAGGAGCGGGCCCTTTCGGAGGGAAAGCTGAGGCCAGGGCACCCACGCCAGGCCCTCCCTGCTCTCTTGACTCCGTCTGCTTCTCCACTGTCAGGCCTCTGCCCACCAGCCCACCGCTGGTGCTCATCTGGCTGCCCACGGCGGTCTCGTGGCCCCCAAATTCCTCAACACAAGAGGCATGGGGGCTTTGAAACGTGAATGCCAGATGACATCACCACTTGCCTCAAGCCTGCTTAGGACTCCCCACTATTCAGAGAATATTCAAGTTCCTCACCACACCTACACGCCCATTATGTCTCTTACCTCCTTGTTTCCTTTCCCCTTGTTTGCCGTGTTCCACTCCTACCCACCCCACGGCTCCCATCACCCCTCAGCTGGCACCTGAGACCCCACGCAACTGCCCCCCTCCCCCCCCCCGATGAAATCCCACCTCCAGCTTTCTTCTGCCTAGGATGTGCTGGGTCTACAGGCTCAGTCTGGACATCAGCCAGTCACTGGACAGTATCTGCCCCGAGGGCCTGAGTGGACAGTGGGCTGAGGACAGATTTGTAGACGAATCTGGTTTCCACCGAGGTCCACAGCCCTGCTTGGAGTCCTGGGGCACAAGGACTTAGAGGAGGACACAAGATGAGGACTCCAGACGAGGCGGGAGACACAGCCATGGCGGCCTGTTTCAGACCCCAAATCCCAACAAACTACCGGCAAGTGGCCCATGTGCTCAAAAAGCCCGTAGCCCTGGCTCAGGCAGTGGCTTCCTTCCCCGGGCCTCAGTTTCCTTCTCTGGTCAAGAAGATAGTAGCAGGTGGGTCACTGAGAGGGGTGTGAGTGTTTGAGGAGCTAACAGCTGGCTCTTCCCAGGGAAGTAGGGGAGCTGAAGGGTGGGAGCTCCAGGGTCCCTGGGTGAGATGGAAAGGGAAGGTGGGGCTTGACTGGGTTGAGGGGTGATGGCAGAGCTTAGTGGTGTTGCTGAATGATTCAGAAGGGCGGAATAAGGAGAAAGCCGTTTCCCTGGCAACTCAGCTTAGGAGACGTTGGCAGCAGCTGGCTTCTGGGTTCGTTTCTCAAACGAAATGCGGGGTGGGCCTTGGATCCCCCTAGGCCCCATCCCAGCCATACCCCTTCCTCTGATCTATCCTGTCCATGATGCCCCCTCCCAGCCATGCCCCTGCCGCCCATGATGCCCCCTCCCAGCCATGCCCCTGCCTCCGGGCCGCATCCCTGCCATGGTCTTTGAGGTCCCCATCCCTGGCTGACCTGAGGAAACGCCGCTCCTCGGGCGCCTCCGCTGGGTCCGGGCGGGCCGCGCTGCTCATGGCCAAGGTGAGCCGGGACGCGCGCAGCGTGGCCGCCACTGCCACCGCCTTTTAAGAGCATCCCAGGGCAGAGGAGGGTATCCTCGGTCCTCCTCCCTCCCCACCCACCCTGCATATCCGCCAATCAGGCAGCGCCGCGAAGGCGCTGCGCGCAGGGATTGGCTGGCGGGTGGAGGCGGGCTCAACCCTTTCGTGCCCGAAGTGGAGCTGCCTAGGGAATGGAGTAGAGACGTGGGTGTTAGCAGGGCAAGGAATGGATGGGTAGCAATCTGTTAGCCCTGTAATGCGGTCTTGGCCTAGGAGCAATGGAACCTGCCTCTGCCGCCCCTCCAACCCATGCTCCGCTCTTCAGGTCCCCCATTCACTGAGGAGCCCAAGGTTTGGGGTGGAGAACCCGGGCTTGGAGGGGTGGGGTGCTGAAGAGGACATCAACAGAGGTAGGAAAATCCAGGCATGTTTGTGAGCCAAGGCTGATGGATTCAGGGGCAGTCTCTGGGTAGGTTTTGAAACCACCCTACCTGGCATCTTCGGCAGAGACCCCAGATCTAGACCCTGTATTCCCAGGCCGCGTGTAACCCAATGGTGCCCCACTAGCTGTCACTCAGTCGCTGGGACACAGGCAAACAGGTCTCCAGAGCATTTATTCTTCCCAGGGGGGAGGGCGCAGGGGTCCAGTAGTCAGAGGGGTGCCGGCCCCTACGTGTACCAAATGAAGCCGTAGGCGCTGTTGAGAATCTCTTCATTCGTGCGCAGCCCATAGAGCTCGCCCATCACCGGGTTCACCCAGCGCGTTGTGTGGAACACAGACTCGCCCACCTGTGGGGACAGTGGGGTATGGGTGGGCGGGCAACTACCCCTTCAGGCCCCCACTGCCTACTGGGACCCCACCAGGCCTGGTGACAACTGTGCCTACAGCACAAGCTGCTGTCTTCCCCTCCTCACGCCCGGCCCCCCCTACCCCTCTGGGCTCCAGGTCTTCCCAGGAGGCCGAGTTCCCGCAGCGGGCCTGGAGCCCCGCCCTCCCTACCCAGGGCCCACCTTCCAGTCAGGCACGTCCTTCATGATGATGGCCTCCTCTTCCAGGTTTTCCCGAAGCATCTGCAGAACCCTGTGTGGATGGAATGGGAGGTGGGGGCCGGGCCTGAGCAGCCGAGGAATCCCTGCCCGCCCCCTCCCTGTCGCCACCCATCACATCACCTCCTGCCACTTCCAGCCCAGCAGGTGCCAACCCGTCTGGTCCTTTTCTTCCCCTACAAACGCTGACTGTCCTGCTCAATGTCTCCTCCTCCAGGGAGCCTCCCCATTCTAGCCCTTGGGTCTCCAAGTGCGGGACCCTCTCCAAGGGTGACAGCAGCCCCACATATGCCAGGACAGAGCTGTCAGCCCCCAAATGCATTCTGGCCATGTCCTGCACTGCAGGCTGGGACAGTCAGGCCTGTGACCTTCCAAATCTGGTTCCAGCAACCCCACCTCCGGTCCTTCTCTGCCTGCAACAGTGGCATCAACGCAATGCGGGCCTCGAAGTCCTCAATCTGCAGGCGCCTGTGAAACCCCAAAACCGACAGATCAGATGAGGCTGGAGTAGGGGGGAGATGATGTGGCCTCAGACTCAGGGTCACGTGCAGGGAGAGGAGGTGGTAGAGAGGCAAGCGAGTGGGGCAGGGTTTGGGGAGTAAGTTGTACCCACCAGATGATGAGAAGTGGGGGGCATGGGCACATGAGTTGGCACAGACACTGGTCCACAAGACTGATGGCTTTGCATTTTCTTTTCAATTAAAAACTTTACTTTTTAATCCTAAAAATAGCCCTGGCCTGACGACTGTAGTGAACCCCGGACAGGGGATGGGACATTCATCACAGGGCTCTGGGCCTTACAAAACCATATCCCCTTCCTGTCAAAATAACCCTGGGGTGTGAGCCCAGTTCTGCATCTTCCAAGTCACCAGCCCCATCTATACAGGGGGGACGGCACCCAAGGATGATGTGGCCCCTGGCCCTGTCCCCTCATCACCAGGAATCTCACAGCCTCACAGGGAAGGGTCTGGATGAACTTCAGCCCCTATTCCTCCTCCCCTCCCCAAACCCAGAGGAGCATCCCCGCCCCCACCACAGCCCCACACTGCTGTCAGCATGTCCATACTCCCGTGGGTGGTGCATCCTGGGAAGCTGGACCTGGTTTGAGTTCCCTCAACAGAGTTGAGCACCTGACACAGGTGGGCCTTCTCCAGCACCACCCTCGGGGATTCCCAGGCTTGGGGTGGGGGGGACAAATGAGCTCAAAGGGGTGCTAATGACACATTAACACAGGGTGGGGCAGGGCAAAGGGGCCCAGCCAGTAAGGGGCCAATGAGAAGGGGTCACCTGGCAGGGCATCCTGCCAGCTTTAGAGGCAGCAAGAGTCTAAATAGAGGCCACCATCTGCCTTGGTCCCTCAGGCCCCATGTGGCTGGCACGGCCATTGTGCTGTGTGGCTTGTTTCTAAGCCCTTACTGTCCTCTTTGCCTGGTTACCGCTGACAAAAACCCACTAAAAGAGCATGTCCTGAGCCTGCCCTTCCCCCTTCCCCTCCCCGATGGGCTGTCCTCATCCTGACCCTCGGGTCCCTAGCAGCGGAGGCCGAGAAACACCTGGCAAAGAGCTCTGAGCTTACCACTCCTTTCTGGAGGGCCCATACTTCCTGAGCTTTGAGGGGCTGATGAAGGGCCCCAAGGGACACCAAGTCCACAGGTGCACCCCTCGCTCCCCAGCCCGGGGCCTACCTGCGCTCTCGGTTCCACTTCATCATGCTCCAGTACCCAAACAGCAAGGTCCCGATGCCCACAGCAAACATGCTGTAGCCTGCGGGGAGAGGGGCAGCAGCTCAGCACCTGCCCTGGGGAAAGGCCACCCCTTGTAGTTTCTTCTCATGAAGCACAATCTGCTTGCCGTACAAACACACCGGAAATGTGGACACGAGAGAAGGTGAAAGTCTTAGTGACTCCCTCCTAGAAATGGCCAGTACCATCTCTAGTGCGTCTTTCTTCAGATTATTTTTTTGTCTCTGTGGAATGTCCACCTGCCCTTTCCCTCGGACCCCGTCCTTCCCAATTGCAAACAACTCTCGTTCACCTGTCTTGCAGCCAGGCAGCTGCCACAACTCTACCCCCACCCCCCACCCCATGCCACAGTTTCTGGAAGGTACAGGCTGGGTGGGGCTTACAGGGTGGGCCTGAAGGTCTTGCTGTTTATGGTTGGGCGGCCCTGGCTCCACAACCTTCTAGAGGGTTGCTGGGTTTGCAGTCAGCAGGTGCCTCCACAGGGAAGGACAGTGTCTACAGCTGGGCCCAGCTCCATGGTGGCTCCTGGCTGCCTGGGCCGCTTCTCTGAGTGCTGCCCACAGGGAACTGGGAGGGGCTGCCAGAGGCAGGCAGTGCCCTGCAGGGGCCGCCCAGCCACCCCTGGGCTCCCGGGGGTGCTGCTGCCTCGTGGCCCAGAAGGGTCAAGCCCCCTGCCTGGGCACCAGGGGATAGAGGCTGCCAGGAATATTTCCTGACACCAGGAGGCCCCTGTGCTATAATTCTGACTGACAGGCCGTGGGCCTGCTGGGGTCTTCAGGGAGGCCCAAGCCGCCTGGGTCCTGGCTGGGACTGGCACACCCCATACCCTCTCATCTCCTGAGCTGTGATCTCTTCCCTGGACGGGCCTTGTGGCTGCTGGGCAAAGCTGACAAGCTCAGCCAGGTCAAATTCCAGTTAAATAGTGGGGGAGGCCACTCCCTAGAACCTGTGGGGGTGCACAGTAGGGGCTCCGGGAGTCCCAGCACTGCTCCATACTGGAGCACATCTCTGTTGTCCTGGTCCTCGTCTTTCTATTGCAGCTCCGCTCCAGCACAGGGCTTTTCTGGTACCTCTGCTGGACCCAGAGATGCATGAGAAACTGGTTAGATGAGCCTTCCATGTTACAGGAGGCAGGACGAGGGCACCCCGGTTCCCGTGCACAGAGGCAGACCCTCTCTGGAGAGGCCCCAGCGCCCCGGACCAGCTCCCAGTGCACCTGTGGCTCTTTACACACGGGAGACCGCCAGTGCTGGCAGGGGCGTCTTAGAAGAGCTGCCTCTTTCTTTTCAGTAGCTGCAGAGCAGCCCAGGGGCCTCTTCTTTTGACCCAGCCCCAGGGCACAGGCCTGGGCTGTCCTCATGGAAACCTTCACACCAGGCACCCACGTGGGCCCCCGCATGAGATAAATTCCAAGAACAAGGTGGCCTTTACAATGGTGCAGCTCTTTCTTGCTGACAGTGGCGGGGCCGACACCCCAGACCCTCCACATGGGTCTGTGCCTCAGAAGCTGCCCGTCTGGTGGTGGAGGCTGATGAGGGATGTGCCCAGAAGGGGGTGCAAGCCATGGGGAAAGAAGACCTGAATAAACAAACATCCTGGGGTCATGTACTGGAACTGAACACTCTGCACATGGCAGCACTCCCCAAACTGAGGTACCAATTCAGTGCAGTACCCCACATTCAGAATCCCAACCTTCCCCCTTTACCAGCTCCACAGAAACTAAGGAGCAGATTGTGAAATTCAGGGGGCCAAATTAACCAAGATAGTTCTGAAAAGGAACAAAGTTGGAGGACTCACACTTCACAATGTCAAAACTTAACACACAGCTGTGCGTACACAATAAGATTGTGTGGCCCGGCATCAGGATAGACACGTACATCGATGGAACAGAGCGGAGAGTCCAGAAATAAACCCTCACATTTACGGTCAATTGATTTTGGACAAGGATGCCAAGACAATTCAGTGGGGAAAGAACAGTCCTTCAGCAAATTGGATCAGTGGACGATGACACACAGAAGAATAAAGTGTCCTTTTTCCTTCCCCCATACACAAAAATTAACTCAAAACGGATCAAAGACCTCAAACTGAGAGCTAAAACTATAAAGCTCTTAGAAAACAGATGAGTCAGTCTCTGAGACCTTGGATGAGGCAATGGCTTCTTAGCATTGGCGCCAGAAGCACAAGTGACGAGAAGAAAACAAATAGATGAACTGGGCTTCAAGGAGATGAAAAACTTTTGTGCCACAAATGGATACTGTCAAGGAGCTGAATGGAAGAAAAGTCTTTGAAAATCCTGTAGCTGATAGGGGAATGACATCCAAAACGTATAAAGAACTCTGCAAACCCAGTAATAAGATGAACAACCCAATTTAAAAAATGTACAGGGGCACCTGGGTGACTCAGCCGGTAGATCATCTGACTCTTGATTTTAGCTTAGGTCATGACCTCACCGTTCATGGGTTCAGGCCCCTCATCGGGCTCTGCACTAATACTGGGGACCCTGCTTGAATTCTCTCTGTCTCTCCCTCTTCTTCTGCCCCCTCTCCAGCTCTCTCTTCCCCCACCCAAAAAAAAAAAAAAAAGTACAAAGGACTTGAAGACATTTCTCCTGGAAAGTTATACAAATGGCCAATAAACACATGAAAAGATGCTCAACATAGTCACCAGGGAAATGCAAATCAAAACCAAACCATACCCACCAGAATGACTAGAATTTTAAAAAGAAAGAAAAAAAAAGAAAATAATCAGTGTTGTCCAGGCATGGAGACACTGGAACTCCCAAACACTGTAGGGAGAGATGTAAAGCAGTACAATTTTGGAAACAGTGTGGCAGTTCCTCAGAATGTTAAATGTGGAGTTACCACTCCACTCACTGTCCCCCCTTCTTGCTCACATATTCTCTCTCTCACAAATTCTCTCTCAAACATTAAAAAAAATATACTAAAAATAAAAACTAAAAAAAAAACCCTGCTGAGTGAAAGCAACCAGACACCAAAGGCCACACAGAGTAGGACCCATTTCTACAAAATGTCTAGAACAGGCAAATCCCTACCAGACAGAGAGCAGACTGGTGGTAGCTGGCAGCTGAGGGAGGGAGGAGAGGGAGTGACCTGTCCACGGGGTCTCCTTTTGGACAACAGAGTAATGGAAGTGTTATAAACTTAGATCCTGGGGAGAGTTATGCAACTGAGAATAGACTACAAAATCAATAATTTGCACACATGTAACAGGTGAATGGTCTGGTCTGTGAATTTCAATCAAAATGTTAAAGACACAAAGGAAAAAAAAAGGGCCACCTACTGAGCACAGGAGGGAGTGGAGAGAAGAGCGCAGTGTGGAAAAGATGAGGGCAGCAGTCACTTTGGGAACAACGTAGATTAAAGGTGGCCTGAGCCAGCTTGGCATGGTCTAGGACACTAGTGGCAAGTGATCTAGGCAGAGAAAGGGGAGTGGGTGCCAGGCTTGGGTGCCTTACGGGAGCAAGGGAGGGTAGGACTAACGGGAACATGGCTCAAAAGCAAGGCTGCAGGAGGGGCACAGCAAAGAGGATTATGAAGGAGCACAGGATGGAGAGCAGGGCCTTTGCACTTGCTGTTCCCGCCACCTTGGGGATTCTTCAGAGATGTCCTTTCAGCCCACCCTAGGTAAAGTAGGCCTTGGTTATCTGGGGCCTTACCAAAATGAGAAATTCTGGTGTGATTATTTTTATCTCCTCTGATAGGCTGTGAGCTCCAGACAGGGCTCAGTGCCATGTGCACATTCAACAGGCGGTTAGTGAATGCAGGTACATACACAAAAACCACGCGGCCAGAAGGGTCTCGTCCTCACTCCTCTGCAGCCAGGAAAGATGGGATGGGTTTGTATGCACTACAATGCAAGTTGGTGTGAAGGGGTGTAACCAAGAGGCCCAACCAAAGATAATTTTATAGAAGCACTAGTGTGTCATTAACTGGAAAAGGACTGGAATTAAGGACACATTTGTGACTTAAAAATAAAACAGAGGGGCGCCTGGGTGGCTCAGTTGGTTGAGCATTGAACTCTTGATTTCAGCTCAGGTCATGGTCTCACAGTTTGTGGGTTATAGCCCCACACTGGGTTCTATCCCGTCCTCTCTCTCTCTCTCAAAATAAATAAATAAACATAAAAAAAAAGAGAGAGAGATGCTGACTAGGAGGAGTCCAGGGAGGACCTAGGGCTGGGACCCTTCTGCAGCCTGGTCTGGGTACAGGTCACACAGGTGCGCATGTATAAACAGACTTCATGCCATACACCTGAGGGGTACACTGGCCTGGGTGTGAAGTTATACTTTGAGGAAAGAAATGAAGACATTTAGACCACATTGTATTTGTTCAATCTATTCTAGGATGAGTCAAGTGCCGATATGGTGCCAATCTAGACTGTAACCTGTTTCTGTAATGACCCTTGGGTTAAGAACACTTTTAGGTTTGTAAACAGTTGTTTAAAAAAAAAAAAAAGCAGCAGCAATGGACAGAGAGCATCTGGCTAGCAAAGCATAAATTAAAAAAAAAATTTTTTTTAAATGTTTATTTATTTTTGAGACAGACACAGGGCATGAGCAGGGAAGGGGCAGAGGGGCAGAGAGGGAGACGGAAACCAAAGCAGGCTCCAGGCTCTGAGTTGTCAGCACAGAGCCCTATGTGGCGCTCGAACTCACAAACGGCAAGATCATGACCTGAGCCAAAGTTTGGATGCTTAAGGACTAAGCCACCCAGGTGCCCCCAAAGCATAAAATATTTATCGGGCTTTTAAAAGAAAAAGTTTGCCAACCTCAGTTCTGGGATACAAAAAAGCCAAGAAGGGGCTGGGAAGAGCTTGAGTTTTTACCTGATACTAACTTTCCCAATGGCTGAATTTTTTTTTTTTTACCAAGTCCATAATTTTTAAAAATTGAGGCATATTTGCATAATATTAAATGTAAAGTTCCAAGAGTTATGAGAACTGTATTTACCCTTGTTGGAAATTTTGTATTTCTCTGTTAACTCTGGGTGCAAAGCATGTGCCCCTTCTACTTTTTTTTTTTTTTTTACATTTTTCTGTGTTGAACCCAGTAACAAAATTTTTTTTTTTTTTTACAAATAGTTTATTGTCAAATTAGTTTCCACATAACACCCAGTGCTCATCCCCACAAGTGCCCTCCTCCATGCCCACCCCTCCTCCCCCCCACATCCACCAGTCCTCAGTTTTTGTCAGTATTCAAGAGTCTCTCATGGTTTGCCCCAGTAACAAAATTTTTAAATGTTATTAAAACATCTGAAAAACTTAAGAATACATATTCCTGGGACATTCACAGGTAGGGACTACCAGAGAGGAACATCTAAACTCCCTCAATATTCCGGCTTCCGCAACCAGTTTTACTCTGGATGGCCCTGGGTGCAGCCTCCCCCGGGTCTCAGTTTCCCCACTCGGAAGTGTGGCCGAGGGCTCGGGGCACGGGCTAAATTATGCGGTTTAACTAACTGTAAAATGGAAACAGTGGGAAGGACCTCCCGGTAAGTTCTGTTAAGAAAGCAAAGCTTAGTAATCGTTCGACAAACTGCAGCAGTTACCATCGTTACTACTGAAGCGATAAGGGATCCTCAGGTTCCACCTCCCGTCACACCGCAGCGGAAACTGAGGCCCGCGAGCCTCCCGGGCGTCCCGTTCCCGCCGCGGCGCCCTGGAGCCCCAACCCTGACATCCACACGCAGTGAGGCACTAACCCGACAGTCCCCGACGTGGAAGATTCCGCTTGTAGTCGATGGGACCATAGCCCCCCGGCGGGGGCATGTCCTGTTTCACCTTCGACGCTGCCATGCTCCCAGGACCCGTACTTCCGGCTGCGGGCGGAAGTTACGTACAGCAGCCGCCGCCATGATGAGTGTGGCGGAACGTACCGCGCATGTCTCAGGCGGGACTAGGGCACCTAGGATACTAGGGTAGCGATCCTACGGCGAGGCAGAGCTCCGGGAATGGGTTCAGGGATCATCTGGGCGACCAGGCTGCAGCTGAGGCCTCTCTATTTCTTCTCCCATATGGGGCTTAGCCCAGTCGGTGTAGACGGCTGGAGTTCGTCCGGTCGCCCGGGCCCTTGCCCTAGAAGACTTCACTCATACCTTCGCCATGGTGCTATGCTTAGGTCATTCAGAGACCCCAAGCTCCTGAGGGAGCCAGGTCACCGTTAAGCTCCCTCTCGTTTTCTCCCCATCGCGGGTCACTGAGGGCAGCCCAGAGCTTCACACGGCCAGGTCAAGGTACACGAAGTTGGGCGACGACTGCTGTTCATATTTGACTCATGAGGAGCCTCCCCAGTGCCAGACACAAATTTTGCTCCCCAGTCATGGTCGAGACCCCTTGCCAATAGTCTCTCATGGGAACTGGAGCATTCAGAGCAATTATGAGTCACAAAGCCTGATGGCCTTTGGGAGGCCCTGCGGGGCGGGGTCCAGGGGGCCCCCACCCTAAGGCGGGGTGACGCCCACAGTCACTTCACAAGGCAGAAACTGTTACCTGGGCAATAAAAGGCACTGCAGCGGCAGAGTCCCGGGAGTGGGCACATGGGGGTGCGGGGGTGCAGGTGCCAAGCACCATGGGTTAGGCCCGAGGTTGGAGTCCGGCCGCCCTCCGACAGCAGCCGCCTCCTGCTCCCCGCGCGCCCCTGGCGCCACCATGTCGGGCGACAAACTTTTGAGCGAACTCGGCTATAAGCTGGGACGCACGATAGGCGAGGGCAGTTACTCCAAGGTGAAGGTGGCCACGTCCAAGAAGTACAAGGGCACGGTGGCCATCAAGGTGGTGGACCGGCGGCGCGCGCCGCCTGACTTCGTCAACAAATTCCTGCCCCGCGAACTGTCCATCCTTCGCGGCGTGCGGCACCCGCACATCGTGCACGTCTTCGAGTTCATCGAGGTGTGCAATGGAAAGCTGTACATCGTGATGGAGGCGGCTGCCACCGACCTGCTGCAAGCAGTGCAGCGCAACGGGCGCATCCCCGGAGGTCAGGCGCGCGACCTCTTCGCGCAGATCGCTGGGGCTGTGCGTTATCTGCATGACCACCACCTGGTGCACCGTGACCTCAAGTGCGAAAACGTGTTGCTGAGCCCTGACGAGCGCCGAGTGAAGCTCACTGACTTTGGCTTTGGCCGCCAGGCACATGGCTATCCTGACCTGAGCACCACCTACTGCGGCTCGGCTGCCTATGCGTCGCCTGAGGTCCTCTTGGGCATCCCATACGACCCCAAGAAATACGACGTGTGGAGCCTGGGCGTCGTGCTCTACGTCATGGTCACCGGCTGCATGCCCTTCGACGACTCGGACATCGCTGGCTTGCCCAGACGCCAGAAGCGCGGCGTTCTCTACCCCAACGGCCTCGAGCTGTCCGAGCGCTGCAAGGCCCTGATCGCCGAACTGCTGCAGTTCAGCCCGTCCGCCAGGCCCTCAGCGGGCCAGGTAGCGCGTAACGGCTGGCTGCGTGCTGGGGACTCCGGCTAGAAACCCGGGTTCCCGCCAATCCCGCTGCCCTGAGCAATGCGCAAGCGCAGCGCACGCGTGCGAGACGCGCTTCCGTACTCCCGCGAAGCCGACACGCGCCACTGCGCACGCGCATCCCCCCTCCCCTCCCCCCGCCCCGCTTTTGCTTTCTCTGGATGGTTGGGGCTGCAGTCGCCCCTGTTTAGAATCTAGCTCCTCTCCCCAACTATACCGAGGGCAGGGCGCAAGCGCTTCCTCTGTTCCCCAAGAGAAGGCCTCGGTAGGGGAAGGGACGAGAGGAAACGGAAGCACTGCGCCAGCGCGGAATGAGCGATGGCTGCGGGCAGGCCGTGGCTACCTGGAGGAGCTACCTGCGAGTGGACGCGTGCGAAGGGCGTCCTTCTCAAGACAGCCGTGCATGCGGGTGAGGGACGGTGCGCTCCTGGAGCTGCCTCCTTGGAACTTGCAATAAACTCGCTCTTCCTCGCACCTGCCTCTGGCAATGGCCCCCTTTTACCGAGGCGGGGTGGGGCGGGAGTCATCCTGCAGGGGAAGGCAGTCGTGGCGCCCCCATTGTAGAAAAAGCCTCCTTGAGGTTCTTGCTCTAGGTCTCAAAAGGGAATTGGGAGGATTCAAACCAGATTTTTGGGCTCCCCAACCTCAGTCGACTCGAAAGGGCTTTGGGCCCATCCCAAGGGTTGTGATGGGAATGGAATTGCTGGTCTGGGGAGCAATGATCCCAGCCCCCTGCCAGTGTTTAAGGTTGGAACCGCATGGGGGTGGCGGCCTCCTGCCTTAACATAAACTGAGCGTTTACAGATGAGGAGATTGAGGCCCGTACAGATGTCGTTTGCCCAAGAACACAGCTGGAATTTGAAACCAGAAATGGCTGGAGTGGAGTTGGGGAGGTGGTGGAAATTCTTAGTAAGGGCCCTTCCTTGGTAAAGTTGTTTGGGGTAGGGGTAGGGGAGAGTCAAGGGTAAAGCATTAGTCTGCTGGGCAAGCTGGTTACTTCAGTCCTTTCTTCATACATTTATTGAATGCCTACTGTGTGCCAAGCTCTGGGACTTAGCAGAGAGGCTTGGATCCATCCCTGCCCTCAGCTCGGAGGCAAGTAAAAAGTCAAGTAAAAGTGCATGGCGTTTAAAGAATAGTAACTTAGATGTGGTTTATCTATACGATGGAATACTACATGGCAATGAAAGGATGAAATCTGGCCATGTGAAGCTACATGGACGGACTTTGAGGGTGTTATGCTTAGTGAAATAAGTCAGGCAGAGAAGAACAAATATCATATGTTTGCACGTATAGGAGGATTAGGAGGAACTTAACAGAAGACCGTGGGGGAGAAGAAGGGGGGAAATGGTGGGGGAGAGGGAGGGAGGCAAACCATGAGAGACTCTTGAATGCTGAGAACTGAGGACTGATGGATGTGGGGGGTGTGGAGGGGCGAGATGGGCATGGAGGGGGGCACTTGTGGGGATGAGCACTGGGTGTTATATGGAAACCAACTTGACAATAAACTATCTGTTAAAAAAAAATAAGTAAAGCTATAAAAAATTTTAAAAAATTAAAAAAAAAGAATAGTAACTTGTGCTAGAAAGCTGCATGAGGGGAAGGACGAGTTACCAAGGAAGGACTGAAGCAGACGTTTGAGCAGAATCCTGAAGGAATCAGCTACTGGAAACAGAGAAGTGTTCCCAAGATACTTTGGAGCTGGTGTGTTTGGGTAATGCCAGGAAGGCCTATGGCTGGAATGGAGAGGGAGGGAGAAGAGGTGGAGAGGTGTGTATCTGGACAGAGAACCCCACAGAGCCTGGGGGAGATTGGGGATCATTTTTTTGCTGCAGTGAGATTACTGGGTTTGGTGACAGCACCTGTCTCTCATTTGGGGTGAGATGTCTCCCTAAGCCCTAATCCTGCTGGCCTCTATCGGAGCCCCACACCACAGTCCCCAAGGAGGGTGATCATCTTGTGGGTCTGACCATGCCCTGCTCCTCCTCACTCACCCTTCGTGGCTCTCAGGTGCCCTGGCATTAAGTACCAGCTCTTCCCTAACCCCCTTCAAATAGATGAGGCAACTGAGGCTAAGAGAGGGGAAGCCCTCTAGTCTTGCTAGTCTTGGCTGGTTCACATCTGACCTGAAACAGAAAACCCAACCCCTCTGGTTCGCACTAGAAGGGCGCCTCTTCTGGTCTGGACCATACCTTGGAAAATGGAAGTGGGAACAACCTTGGGAAATGGAAGTTGGGAAGGGCTGTGGCTCATCAAAGGATGGCATCCTGAGCCTTCTTAAGGGTCCCACCATCCTCAGAATGAAACCCACTTCTTCATCCCTTTCCCCTGTGGTCCAGACACACTGCCTTCCTTGTCCTTGACTCCAGGTTTGGCCTCACCTCTGAGCCTTTGCATTGGCTGTTGCCATTCCCTGTACCACTTTCCCCCTCTTCGGTCCAGACTTGGCCTAACAAGTCACCTCTTCCCTGACAATGCATTCTTTCCCTCCTTGCCCTTGCCACAAGGTGGGGTCCTAGTATCTGGGGTATGGCATGCACCTTTTTCTATCCTTAATCTGTGTGAGCAGTGGGGCCTGGGGCTCCTCCTATCCCATGGCCACAGATCAGTTCAGAGGGGACAAGGCCTCAAGGACCAGGGCAATTGTCCCATTTGTTGGCGGGAAAAGCTGCTTGAGACTCACCCCTCACCAATTAAGGAACCTGTGCCAGTCTCAGTGAAAGCTCACTTGAGGGCTGAATTTGGAGCCCCTAATGCCCCATAAGTGTGCTGCTTGCAGCCAGTGTTGGGTCATGGGGCACCAGTCAGGAGGTGTCACAGGTGGACTGGGACAGGTTTGGGCTTAACTTCTGTAATGTCTTCTAGCAGTTCTGTGTCTTGCCCATGTGAAACCCAGCCAGCTGTGGTGGTTGGAGAGGACAATCACCCACCCCAGGCCAGAGGCAGGAAGGTCTTAACAAAAAAAGACAAAGTAGGGAAAAAGGCGGGGAAGCACCTAGGAATAACAGGCTCATATTTTATGTACATTAGAATTTACCAGTGATCATAAGTCTCACTTTATGCATAACTTTTGAAACTGTGTGTCGATACCTGAGAACAAATATTGATGAAATCAACACCAGAAACTGCTCATTTCAGAGCTGGCAGGACACCTCTGGGCTAAAACCCACATCTGCAGTAACGTCCTGCAGCAAAGACACCCAATGTAGATGCCAAGATTCCAGAAAAAAATACCACTCCAGGGTGGAGGCTGGAAGGGGCTAAGAACCAGCAGATGGGCAAAACTCACTGGAACCTCACTCTCCTCTGTCAGTTCTGTGGGTAAGTAGGCCACAAAGCTGGAGGCCCAGAGGCAAAGCCACAGTGTCCACTCTGGGGAGGTGTTCCAGACATTTTCGGGAATGAAGTCTGAAAGAAGCCCAAGAAGCAGGTGTCTCATTGTTTTCCCATGAACAAGGGATCGCCCTACTACACCTACCCCAGTCCCAAGCTGCCCCAAAGCTGGGACAAAAATAATGCAGGGAAACTAGGACCGAGGGGACAAAAGAAAAATACAGCCAACACATTGTCCATTTCTTTATTTTCCTTCAGATTCTAAGACTTCCTCATGACACAATGTATAGCCATTGATTCCAGCCTCTGTTCATTGGAACTTCTATTCCGGTTTGGTGGTCAACTTTTTACATTTATTATCAAAGATTTAGAGTCACAATAAATACAAGTGACAATCTCTCCACCCACCCCCAAAAACCCCACCTTCCAAATACCCTGCACTAGTGTAACTGTCTATTACACTTTCACTGTTAAGTATTATAAAACTTCAGCTGTCCTTTAAAAAAAAAAAACTCAGTCCAAGTTTTTTAGGCAACCATCATGTGCAGCATAGCTCGGCATCAAATAAAAACCCTATGGTGGAGAAGCAACAACTGTCTTTTTCATGATCTACACCCCTGTGATGAGAATAATTATATAGAAAATTCCTCCCCATGTTTTTCTGTCCACAGGAAAATGACATGTAGGACACAGGAGCCATAACACAGCAGGGCTGAACTCAGTTGCCTTTCATTCCCTCTGCACTGGGGCCAACCCTTGCTTCATGAGGGTCTTAGGATGCAGACAGGACCAGAGGCTACCCCTGGAAGGAGGGCAACTTTGGCCTTGTCAAAGGTGTGGGTCCCAACATCACAGCTGGGACACTGGGGGACCAGGGCCCCATGACATGGGCAGGATGACCAGAGCAATGGGTGGCACTAAGTGGACACACATGTATCTATGTGCACACGCATGTATACACATATGGCCATTTCAAAATGCGAACCCTCCCAGAGTGGCTAACATCTTGAACAGTTTCCAGTTGCCACTGGGACTTCATGTCACAGGTAACTCCGGATCTTTATCATTTGGGATTGAAGGGTCCCAAGTTCTCACTGCTCCTAGGAACCAGGTCCTCTCCGTCCTGCGGCCTCCCAGGGGTCATCGGGAGACCAGAATCCCAGCACCGTGGCCAACTTTGAGATGGGCTTTGCTACTGGGAGAACACCCTGAACGTTATCTTGTCTGAATATGTCCAAACCCCACATGCAGAGATTTAATATGCCTTTCCTATAACCTCATAAGCCTCATCAGAGAACTACTTATTTGGGTCTTATCAGAGAAGTTACACCACAAAGGGAGAAAAAAAAAGTAGGGGAGAGTAGGAGTTTTGATACAGTAGAAATGAACAAAAGATTAAGGCATCTCACATTCTTGTCCCCTTAAAAAAAAAGTTACATGTCACAGTAAGTGGCCCCTGATGGGATCATTCCCAGGGACCCTGGGCTGGAGGAGATAGAGCCAGGGCCTGTAGCCCCATCCTCCACCAGTGGCGGTCGGATTTGTACTGAATTCATGAGGCCCACTTAATAGCTCAGAGGCTGGTAGAAGTCCAGCCACGCAAGGTGAACAGAGGTGGTTCCTGAGCACAGTGATGAGCGAGGTTCTAATGGGCTGAGGTTGAGGGCCAACCTGCGCAGCACAGCTCAACTCAGGCCCTTGAGTCACAGACCCATTCAACTCCAGCTGGGGCGTGACCATCCTGGCACACCCCTCCAGTGCAGAGGTGACTCTTGCCTGGATGCCTGATCCCGAGTTACTGCATAGAACTGAGGTCTGTTTGCCCACGAAAGAGGCCAGCCCAGGTGCTCCTTCTTGAAGGATTTGGAAAATCTGGCCCATGTCATTGAACAGAGAGGGCTAACAGCTCAGGGTAGTATAAGACAAGTATTTATTTGCCAGGCACACAGAAAAATGTGAGGAATAGAAATGCTTGCATACTCTTTGAGTTTTTGGTGTAAGAACACCTGCCCCCCCCACCCCCAATGTCAATTTCCCTATCACCCAAATCCCTGGATCTTGGAATGAAAGCCACCCTTCCCCACCCTCCCCTCCTTCAGCCCATCTAAGTTATGCACTCAAAAATCAATAAGCAATATAGGGTTTAACACAACAAAAAAATTAGAATGTTGAAAAACTAGGTCTTCTACCACAGGTCAAAATGTTGCTAAACATGGATATTCACACAACATGAGAGAGGGGGTTAAATGAGCCTTTATTAGAATGTTGTAGCAGTGTGTTTTGAAGGCGGCGGCCCTACAAAATAAGGATTTTAAATTAAGTCCCTAACTGCATGGATAGGAAAACTGGGGCTGGGGCTGAAGTGGGCAGCAGTGTACCCCATCTCCACATCAACACATGTGTGTGCATGCACACAGGACACCCTTGCACCTGCACGGAGACAGCCCCGTGCACAGCACACTCATGACAGCTTCTGCCTATCCTCATGGAACCGATTTTTTAAGAGTGGGAGAAACCAAGATGAAACAACTATGAGCAGACCTGATCCTCTGTAAGACATTTCTGTAGACTCAAAAGAGGGTTAAAAAAAAAAAAAAAAAAAAGTCTGAAGGCGAACCCTGGCAGCACGGCCCAGCTTTAAGGAAAGGTTCTAAACTAGACCCAAATGGAAACCCTGAAGTCTTGGCAGGGGCAGGGGCACCTCCCCACAAGACACACCTGACAGGAGCATAGGCCAGGGTAGCTTAGGATGTTGTCCATCAAAGTAAGTAGGAAAAGAAAAATTTAATAAAATAAAACCACAACAACAAAATAACACAATAGCCCGCCCCTCCAATTTCCCACTCAGGCTCCAGATGTTGCTGCCAATTCTCTCCTCCCTCCTCCACTGTGTGTGGCTTCTGGGATTCCAGGCTCTCTGGCTGGGTCTGGGTTGCAGTTTGTTCTTCTGCTAAGTGTGGGAGGTCCGGGGTCTTCGGAATGAGCAGCAGCAGAGGCCTTCCTCTAGACTGAGAGCTGGGCAGTCAGTGGCCCACCCTCTGGGGTGTGGGGGCCGTGCTCGGCAGGGACCCCTGGGTCTGCACGGTTTACTTTAAACTCCATCATCATGAGGTGATTAAAAAAAAAAAATCTGTCAACCTAGAGATTGCCATGAAGGAAGGCAGTCAAAGACTGGGAGGCTAAGATGGGGAGAAGCAAAAACAAAACAGAACGCTCTGCTCGACTTCGGAAGCCCCGGGCGCTGGTCTTGCTGAGCGTGTCACAGTGTCCAGGGTGAGCAGTCCGTGCACCCTGCCGGGCTTGGGGGGATGGGAGGGAGAGGGGGGCTGAAAGGAAGGGCCGGAAGCAGAACCAGCCCCCGAGGTCCACTTTTCTGCTGGTGTTGGGCAAACTAAAGGCAAAGAAAGGAAAAAAGCCCAAGGGAAAGGTCCCCCAGTGATATTCCTCGTCCACCTGTGAAGCAGCCCCTCAGCTGCGACGAGACTTTGCAGCCAAGAATGGAGCCCTTGCTTCTGCAGCATGGCCGGCGCTCGCTCACTCATTCTCTCGGGGAGCACGAGGTCTTCCCGATTGGAGGGTGGCAGGGCCAGGTGGGAGGGAGGAGGAGGGAGCCTGTTCTCCATTGGGCCCGAATCGCACTATTTCCACGTGGCTGACTGGGGAATGGAGCGTGGCGGGATCATGTCCAGGAGGTACTCCCGCTGGCGGTCCACAGCTGAGGAGGTCTTGTGCACTGCCAAGCTTGGGCTGACAAACGCAAGGGCCCCGCCTACAAAAGAACAGAGGGACAGTTTTAATGGTACCATAACACTCCAATGACATTAAAGGGAACACAGAATGGTGAAAACAGCACGATACCTCTGTAGGGCACTCAGTTACACAGAAGTGACACACCAGTGGAGAGGCAGAATGGGGGGAAAGCCCCGAAGTACAGCATTTATTTTCCTGGGGTAGAAACACCATTTTATTTGTTTTGTATTCTCGAAATTCCCACAATGAATGAGCATCTCTTTTACAAGTGGAAAATGAAGAAATGACCCCCAATCTCCTAACACACACAGGTTTTTGGCTGGCCTGGGGGTGAAGACTGTCCTGTCCCGTCTCATCACTGTGTTACCACAGGAGTGCTTTTGGTGGAGGTTTATGTATTTTGTGGAACAAGTGTTTTGGGGTCAAATGCAATTGGAAAACCTCTCTACACTCTAATGAGAAACCTGACTGAGTCCTGCCCAGAAACCGAGGATTAACTAGAGAGACTGATAGAACTCTTCCGGGAAATGCTGTTTTTAAAGGTATTACGCATTTACCTCTAGTCCTACTGCTGAACATAGCAACTACTTATTCCTTCATATTCCCTTTCAAACATTACCTTAAATATGCAGTTTTCACACGGCTCCTAACACTGTGTAAACACATGCACACACCTGTATTGGACTCTTCCCACTGATTTCATATACTATTTTTTTTTTTAATTTTTTTAATGTTTTTTTATTTATTGGGGGAAAGAGAGAGAGAGAGAGACAGCGTGAGCAGGGAAGGGTCAGAGAGAGAGGGAGTCACAGACTCCGAAACAGTCTCCAGGCTCTGAGCTGGCAGTCAGCACAGAGCCCGACGCGGGGCTCGAACCCACGAACTGCGAGATCATGACCTAAGCGAAAGTCAGACGCTTAACCGACTAAGCCACCCAGGCGCCCCGTGATTTCATATACTTTTGAAATTTCCCACAAAAGGAATTTCCAAACAGCTAAGAGTTCTTAGCTGCATCTTAAACACGATGCGCAAAAGTATCTCTGCCAGCTTTATGTTTACAAATACTCTCTGCTCTCTAGAATACTTAGATTCTTCAGAAATCAGACCAATGTCCTCCTTTTCCTGAGCTTCACGCTGTGGAAATCTGATATTTGGCCATATTTCTAACTCTATGGTCAGCTGTGTGCACACCAGACTCCTGTGTTTTGTTTGCAGACAACCTGGCTTTCCCAGTTCTGCTTAGGGAGACAGATCTCATGATGGTGCCTCCTCTTCTGACAAGGACGCAACAAGCTCATGTGGGGAAAAGGGTATTTGCTCCCACAGTGAAAGTGCTCATCTGTTTCCTTCTCTTGTTTTTGATGGAAATAAATATTTAACTGTCACCTTAATGACAGCACATGAATAATAAAAAATAGGGCAAGTGGTATGGGGGACGACCCAGGGACGATGGGCACTGTGGCAGACTAGGGAATGCTCACTTGAGCGTATCCCCCCTTCCCTGAGTTGTTTCTCAAATGTGGTCTCCTCAGAGTCCCAATGCCCACTGTGGTGTGGTTAGAATCCTAGCTCCCGTCCCAGGTGTTTCCCCCCACCTCCTCCCCATGTTGTTTTTGTTGTTTTTAGTTTTTTATTTATTTTAGAGACAGAACACGAGCAGGGGTGGTGCAGAGTGGGAGACACAGAATCTGAAGCAGGCCTCCAGGCTCTGACCTGTCAGCACAGAGCCTGACGCGGGGCTTGGACCCATGAACCTTGAGATTGTGACCTGAGCCCAAGTCAACGCTTAACCAACTGAGCCCACCCAGGCAGCCCACCACATTCTCATTCTAGTTTGCAACTTTGCACCACCCAACCTGTCCAAGCCAGAGGATGGGAAGAGTGTCCCACAGAGCAGGGAATGAAGAACACTGTCTAGTTGAACAAGAAATTACCGCACTAGAGAAGGTACAATGTAGTAGCAAAAAAAGGCATTTCCTATGGCAGGAAAGTTGGGGTGGGGGGTGGGGTGTCCAGATTTGGCAAGGTAAGTGTCTGTGCTGACAGGTGTCCACTGGATGGTGTGTTCTGAGACACACACTACCTAAACTGGGTCTACTCCATGTTTTGGATCCAGAGCTAAGCGTCTGGGTGTAGAGTGAGCAAACAACAAGGGCAATTAGTTATCTACCCAGGGCTACCTGCTGTTCAGGGCATCTTATTTAGTGAACAGAGATGAAGCTGAGAGTCAGAAGCTGTTCCTCAAGGAACAGGTCTGGGGTCTCAGGGCTCTTTGTAACATTTCTGTTCACTTTATATGTGTGCATGTCTTTTCTTCTTTTTTTTAAAGTTTGTTTATTTTGAGAGAGAGGAGACACAAGCTGGGGAGGGGTAGAGACAGAGGGAGAGAGAGGATGCCAAGCAGGCTCTGCACTGCCAGCATGGACCCTGAAGCAGGGCTTGAACTCATGAACTGTGAGATCATGACCTGAGCCAAGATCAAGAGTTAGATGTTTAACCAACTGAGCCACCCAGGTGCCCCTGCAGACCTCAACACGACAAGGTCCCCACTTTGAGCCCTGTGGGGGCCTCCCACCTGTACTTAGGGGTGCCTTCTTCCAGTTGGTGGTGGCATTGCCCTTGCCAGTGCTCACAGCTCTCTCGGAATGTCTGCCGGTCCTGCTGACAAGGGCTGTGGCCGAGGCTGTATTCTGCAGTTTGGGTGACTGGCTGAATGTGTGCAGGACACCTCGGGGCGTTGTGGCTGAGCCCCGGGACAGCTGGCTGGAGGCCTACAGTGGAGAGAGGGTATGATGACTCATGTGGGGAAGGGGATGACAGAGGGCGAGACGCTCAGCGCAGCCTCTCCGTGCTCTGGCCGACCTCTTCCCACCCACACAGGGTCCCTAAAGTCCAAAATCAGGAGACCAGGTAAGTTACACCGGGGGGAGGGGAAGGAGGGAGGGAGAGAGAGACAGACAGACGCAGGCAGCGTGACAGTCGGCGACTGACGTGGTCACGGTCTGGGGCGTGAGGGCTGGTTGGTGGCACGGTGCAGGGGCTCCCAGCACCGTAGTTCTGACCTGTAGCACAGCCCCGTTACTCCAGTCGCGGGCCTCTCCTGAGCGGAACGCCAACTTACGCCGGGGTTTTATGACCTACACAAATGGGGGGGTTGAAATCGAGGTCAGCACCATCCACAGGCCGGCCTAGGGTGACCTAGAGTGACCAAAGGGCAGCAGCTGTGGCCGCATGAGGCCCAATCCCCATGGGACAGTTTCCCGAGGCCAGCACAGCCACCCACTACATAGGGATCTTGAGAAGATGTGTTTATTAGTGAATTACAAATGACTTCCAAGGACACAAAAAATTGCCAACAGGGTGCTTTGGGTCTATAGGGGGTGGGAAAGCAAAGCATTAAAAAAAAGCAGCCAAAAAACTTGATTTCAAACTTGTTTCTCTCCTTAATTTAGCTAGAACATTTCTTCCAAATGCCCCTTTTGCATCTCAATGTGGCTTTCAGAAAAGTCCTTTTAGACAAGAAGTACTTGTCAGCCGGAACACTGCAAGTGAAAGCTACAAAATCTAAAGAAACTGCAAATTAGTATTTTCACCACCAAAGGCCACCATTAAATGCAATTCAGACACACAGTTAACAACCAGGCAGATGACTGCCCAGTGTGAGACAGAACATCGGAACATCTTGCTTGCTAGCAACAACTCCCAGCCAAGGAAACGAGGCCCCTCTCCTAGAAGGCAAGGCCACCCAGTCCATGTTCCCAGGCCTCAGGGCCACAGCTCTGGCTCCCCAAGGACTCTCACCTGCTTTAGCGCGGGGTGTGGGGCGGTGGCAGGCTCAGTCTTGGCCTGTGCGGGGGCGGCACCCTGCTGCAGGAGGCGCTGCTCAATCTCCTGCTCCTGCTGCAGTGCCTTCACAAAGGCAGCCTTCAACCGGCTCGTGTGCTCTACCTTGAGTGCCTTCTTCTGGTTGGATGCCATGCAGTTCTCGCACATAATGGCGCCACCCTTCTCCTCCCGCCAGCGGCACGTGAAGTCCGTCTTGCACTGCGCACACATGTAGGGCTCCCGGGACAGAACAACAGCGGCTGACATCCTGCCTGCTGCATGGAGGCAGGTGGGCTCATGTCAGAGGAATAGAATGCCAGAGTCAGAGCCCCTACCACCCTAGCACAGGATGAGGACACATGACAGATCTGGAGCAGTGCCCTGGGCTGCATGGCCCAGCTGGCATCAAGAACCCAAATCCCAAGTCGACAATGTCTGTTTGGCACACGCATACTGGGCGCTGACTGTGTGTGGACACTAGGCCAGCTTTGGGGAAGATTTGCCAATAGAAGGGAAGTTGAGAAGCTTCAGAAAATGCCATGGTACACTGGGTACCAACTCTCAAGAACATCTGTGCTCTCAGATTGGCTCCTCCCAATTGCCTTTCTCACTCTCAGTGCAACATTAAATTTCACAGATGGAGGTTTCCAATCCTTCTGGACCTCATCACACTAAAGACAAGATGGTAACCCCCTCCAGGTGCCACCTCCCTGTGATGGGCAAGTCAAATAAGGACCAATCATCCAGAAAGTACTCATGCTGACAAGTGTCATACTCAGTGTCTTGTGCATATACAAATGTGTTCGATTCTCACAATAACCTCCTAACAGTGCACTCTACTCCACTGAAAGTTCTTCTGAGGAGAAAACTGAGGCTGAGGAGATGAAGTGACTTGCAGAGTCACAGGCCAGTCAGCCGCAGGGCCAGGACTCACACCTGTAGCCCAGCTAAGAGCATACCAACTGCTCTGGTTTATCAGCCCCCTTTTCTAAGATGGGAACGTGGTATCCCCTCATTTGGCCATATAGGAAGGGTTACTGGGGAAAGCAGGGTAAAGTGCATGCTCAGGCATGGGATCAAAATTATTTTTGTCATCCAAAGTGAAGGGGTATTTTTTGCATTTTATGACTTTATGTCTAGTATTCAAGGGCTTAATTTCCTTTTAACATCAGAGACCATACTGCTGAGGGACCCTTAGCCTGCTCAAACTCTCCCAAATGCTGAGGGGCTGTGCAGGATCAGACTGCAGGAGGCCCTCATCCTACAGAATAGATGAGCTGTCACTAGATCCATCCACCCAGGGTCTACTTCATGCCCGCAGCCCCAGCCCCTCACCTGCAGCTAACATGCTCTGGTGAAAAAAGTATATCACCTTCCAAACATCCAACCCTGGAGGACACGGTACCTTTACCTAGGCAGCTGCGGTGGGCATGAACAGCACCAGAGTGGAGATACCGGTATGAGGCTGCACAAAGCCAACCAGCCTGAGGCTCTGGGAGGGATCAGGAGATACCTCAAATAGGGCTCAGAGCTTCCTCCCAAAGTTAGGACCAGTTTGGGGCAATTATGAGAGGGATACGGACTCCTGATGAGAGAACAGGTAAAGAAAGGCTGATCTGGGAGAGCAGATGCCCATGGCAGATGGCTGCAGATAGACAGGCATTTTGTCCTGACTTGGGCCTCCTACCCACCTGTCCTGCACTGGCCTCAAGGCAACTTTTTTTTGCCAATAACACTCCATCATAAAGACATCAAAGGGATCCAGACATACCCAAGCCATGTGAGAGCTCATACCTTTACCCTGCTGGCCCTGGTGCTGGGGCCCCCTGACGAATGGAGGACACCCCCCCCCCCCATTTTACAGAAACCAATCAATGATGGGTCTTTGTGGTCTCCCACTTGCAACCTGACTCATGATCAATCCTTGATATAGTCCTGTGGTTGAGGGCTGTTTTAAGAGCAATGGGGTTGGGTAGATGGGTAGGGTGCAGTAAGGAGGCTGTAAGTAAATCTGAGGTGGCCTCTGCCTCTCAGAGGCACTGGATACAACACCTGAGGAGAAAATTCCGTGATATGCTGACTAAAGAGGAAGAAGAGAGTACTCCTCCAACACCCTGACAGCAAGCAGGCACTGCAGGGGTCACAGCTCCCTGTTATACAGACCTGCCTCCCTCCCTCTCTGCGTAAGAGAAGCAAGCAGGCAGAAGGTGCTTTTCCTCTGTACAGGCCCCATTACTATTGCCCCCAAGTCTGTGCCCTGGGAGCAGTCGGCATGTACTAAGGGACAATTCAAGGTATGTGGTCTAAAGACTACTGAGCCCTCCCTTGTCCTGGACTGGTTATGGCTCCACCACCTCCTCAGCTCTGAGCATTTACTGAGATCATACAGGGAGAAGATTCAGGCTGGCTGCCTAAATAAAGTCACCACAAATCGATCTCAGAGCAAGAACGTCTTCATATCAGTGTCTTGTGGAGACATCAACACTTGGTTTCCCACCTCCATTTCCAGTGTTACTTTTGTTCACTACCCTATAATATGCCTTTTTCTCCCTAAAACCCCCTAACATGCAAGTGGTGCTTTCCAAACAGCTTCCAAGGAGGATGTTCAAGGGAATCTGGCCCAGGCATAGGTGTCACTCTCCTACCCTGAGGGCTCAGAGCACTCAAGGCTCTGGAAAGCTCTAGCGAGACCCCTGTCTGGAAGCAAAGCCTGTCAGCTTCCTGCAGACATTCTTCCTCACCCTCTTCTGTCTGCCCCAATGTCACAGAGCTGTTGGGGGATGATCCTCACCCCTCTCAGACCATGCATTCAGGGCCTCGGGCTTCCTCAGGGCCCAGCTCTCAGAGGCAGTCCCGCCAAGAGAAGAAAGGTGACTGCAATGCGTTTAAGAAGTTATCTAAGGTGACAGATGGTGACTACATTTATTGTGGTGAACACCAATTAACGCAAAGAACTGTTAAATCACTATGTGTATACCTGAAACTAACACTGAACGTCAAATATACTTCAAAAATAAGTATTTTTAAAAATGCAAGAACTAAAGCAAAAAAGTTATCTAAGCCTCGCAGCAAGCGGACCTGATGAAAAAACGTCATCCCTAAAATACCCCACCCAAAATAGTTCTTGGTACACAGTATGCATTTTTTTTTCTTTTTTAAAAAAATTTTTAATGTTTATTTCTGAGAGAGAGAGACAGCGTGAGCAGGGGAGGGTCAGAGAGAGAGGGAGACACGGACTGAAACAGGCTCCAGGCTCTGAGCTGGCAGTCAGCACAGAGCCTGACGCGGGGCTCGAACCCACAAACCGTGAGATCATGACCTGAGCCGAAGTCGGACGCTTAACCGACTGAGCCACCCAGGCGCCCCACACAGTATGCATTCTAACATGCTGTGCACTGAAAACAATCTACGTAAGAGAAACTTCAGTGGCAAAAGATAAAAATGGCCCCAAAGCCCACTCACCTTGCGTCTCCAGCAGGTTCTGCACCACTTCCTCCAGGCCGACCAGGTAGATGAATTCATTATTGGCAGCACTGGGCAGGAAGTTCATCTCTGGGGCAGGGGGCTTGGGAGGGGGGATTTCAAGCAGCGTCTTCTCTAGCTGTTTGCGCAGTGCGAGCTTAGCAGCCGCCTGACGACTGGCTGGAGAATCCGCAGAGGTGACCACAGAGGCCACGCTGGTGGGGGTGGAGTTGGCCTGAGCAGAGGTGACTGTTGTCCCTTTCAGTGATGCTGGGGAAGGCTTTTGGGAGATAACAACCTGGTCAGTGTGCTGGGGGTGCCTGACTCCACAGCCCAAGATGGCATCATTAGCTGCACTAATGAGTCTTTAAGACAGTAACTCTGAACTGCCTGACATCAGCAAGCAATAGGCAGAGCAGCATTAAACTCATCACCCTATGAGATGACCAATCCTGTAAACATACTTGAGGTTTAGCTGATATCCAATAAACGATACACATTTAAGATCTGTAATTTGTCGTGTTTTGCCAACATGAGGATATCCATGAAACCAAAACCATGACTAGGGCAGTGGGCACCCCTACTCAGGCAACACAGCCACTGTCCTGTCACTATGACCTAGCAGCCCTCCTCCTGGCACAGGGCTAGATGACCTCCTTCGTTACAGGGGTACGGCAGTGGATTACTACAACACTGGTGGCATTTACTTCATGAGCATCTTTGTGGGTGCTTATCTGGAGACTAATGTTTTACTCAGCTCATGTGTCCTTTTTGGGGATCCAGGGGAGAACAGCTTCTGGACCCACCCCTGCTCCCTCCCCTTCTTGATCTTTGGTGCTTCTGCACTACTTTCTTGCCTTCATCTGGACCCCAGTGGCCAATGCTCCATTTCCTCCTTGCTCTAGTTCACCCAGCCCCCAACCCTGTTGAGCGCTTTCCCCAAAACTCTGAGTTGCCCACACCAGTGACCTTCTGGAAATCTAAGGAAAGCAGCATATACCACCCCCAGGAAAATACACACACCTGACAACTTGCATACAACACATTATAGGACTCAGGGAGCCCAGGATGCTATCCCAGGACTACCACCCTCACAGAGTTGAGCAAGCCTCCCAACAGAGAGGAAGCCAGCCATCACAGTACATTGGCCTGGCCTGACTTTAAAGAAGGCAGGGATGCTGCCCAGAGCCCTGTTGGCTGGGCTCTTCTCTGAGGGAGGCAGACAAAGATGCACCATGCCACAGGAGGAAGAGAAACTAACACACCCATCAGCAAAAGCTGCTGTAGACCCAGTAATTTTATCTGTCAATAAAGCTCTTGCTTCCAGCCTGCCCACCCACCCTGGTTCCATCTTCTTAGCTCTGCTGGGTAGGGACAGACCCACCCCATCTCAGAGGCTCTGTACAAGAGGTGAAGGGACTCATGGCTAAGAATAGATGTGCCAGTGCTGTGAGGACATTTGCAGACATGCTCCCCTCACGTGCTCATGCCGACAGGGAGGAGGGTGGGGAAGGCTCTGGTATTCCGCAGCCACCTCCAGGCCTATCAGATTCTTCGCCTGGCCTCTTCCATCCCCCCAAAATACTCTGGGTCCCACACGCAGCCTGAAGCTTCCCCCCCCCACCCCTCAGCTCTGCACCTCTCCCCCTCTCAAATAGCTATCCACCTCTGCTAGACCACAGTTCTGAACACAGGACTTCTGCCCATACTGACAGGCTTTCGTGCTATGACATGCTCCAAGGAGCTCTAGTCCAAACCTCCATGGGGCCTAAAAAGCCTTGCCTGGCTCTGAGTGGGCAGTCCATGCCATACCACTCTGGAGACAAGACTCTGCACCCTTGATGTGTTGTGTCTGTAGGGCATGTGCCCCACCCCGACTCAGCACAGCCCTCACCTGTGGGATGTTGACGAGCAGACTGGTGTTGGGGACATTGGCGACGCGGATGAGGCCTTGCTGGATGATCCTTTGTCCCTGAATTTGCACACTGGGCACAGAGGCCCGAGGGGCCAGGAGGAGCGGTGGCGGCCCCGTGCTGGAATGTTGTCTGATGTTGTGGATTTGCTGTGGGGTGGGACAGGGGATAAGATGGTAAGAGGGATGATGGAGGGAGGGAAGAACCCCAACCTGACGACCAGGAAGGGTTGTTCTCATTGAGGTGGCTGGCTATTTGGAATTGCCTGGATACTCTTGCATCCTAAAAGCACGCCCTGCTCACCTGAGCCCCCCTGACGAGTGGGGGCATGACGACCTGTGAGCTCGCCTGTGGCCCCAGCTTGGAGGACACCTGCTGCCCGCCGCGGACCAGGGGTGGTGGGATGACACTGCCAGGCATTCTTGTCGAAGAGGTCTGTCAACGGCACCAAACCCCAGGTTTTACATGGCGCTTTTTTTTTTTTTTTAAACAAATAGGTTTGCTTGTTTTAAAGGGGGAGCACTAAAATGCCTATTTATTCTAGGCACAAAAAAAGAAAGAAGGAACATGGACTCTGACGATAGCTATGCAGACTGGGCTCACTCAGAAGTGAATTGCACCAACAAGGTAGCATATTTTCACACACAGGTGTTCAGCCAACCCAGGCCGGGTGTCACTTGCCTACTGGCCAGAGCTGGGGGCTCAGGCCTACTTGAGAGAAGGTGGGCCCCTGTCCAGACCTTGGTCTCAGGTCTGGGAGTAAGAGCTCTACCCTTTTTATAGTGTGGACAGAGGAGGTCCTGCTGGGTTTCATAACCACCCTTCAGAATGTCAAAATGAAAGGAACCTGTTCTGCCTAAATCTTGGTTCTCTTCCAGTTTTGCTAGTCCTCCTCCTAGCAGTGGCATGATTTATTCATGTCAAGAGCGGCTAAGCTTGGGCCTCACTCAAATCTAATCAGAAGGAATGGGCAGCCTTTCACAGGAACTGGATCAGGACTGCCCAGGAGTACAGAGGAGACACTGACCTGAAGGGATGGCTTGCCAGAAGGAATGTTCTGGGTGCCCCGCACGAGCGGGGGAGGGGTGGTCACGGCACTCCCAGCAGACCCTGTGGGCTGCAAGAGAGCAGGACATGTGAGAGATGAGGGGGCCATCAGCTTTGCTCCCCTCACACATAATCCAGAGGAGAATTGGTTTTCTTCTTCTTCCAAAAGCATCAGGCTCCTTTTCAAAGGTTCTGCTTCCAGTCTGCTTACGTCTGTAGTAGGAACTGACATGACTGAAATGGGCAGGGGAGAGATGTTCCAGCACCCTTCACCTCTGGGGATGCTTGGCATCATTTTGTGGTTCAAGAGCAAGTTCTGCCTTCCAGGGGATATGAGGGGTGGTGGTGGTGACCGAGTCAAAGGACCCCAGGCCTGGATAGATTAATCCCAAACTTGGTGAAAAAATATGGAGTCCAGGCACTTCTTAAAGTAACATTACACTAGAGAAAAGACGGTGACAGACTTGGTTCGCTTCACCAAGTCTTAAACAGCTGACAAGGAAACAAGTAACAGGCAGGGCTCTGTCCACTGGGAGATTAATAAATGCCAGGCCATGTCCACTAATTCACCATGCGCAAGTGGGAGCTCAAGCAAAGCCTTAAGTCAGACCGAGGAGTATCCTCCTGTCCTGTTCCCTTAAGAGGACATGTGTTCCACATAATCTGTTAGCTCATACTACCCAAGACACACTTTCTAGCTTACGGAGATGGTGGTTAAAGAAAATAGAAAGGTAGCTTAAAACACCCAATAAAACAAACTTGACCTTGGCCTACACAGTAAGTTGCATTAAGAAGCAGCACAAGGAGCCTCAGAGACCTGGGGAGATAGCACTTGGCATGCCCTTGCAGCATTAGGGAATCTGTCCACAAAACCTTGGTAGCCACTGATGCCATCCACAGGGCAGGAGGCCTCTCTGTAAACGGGCTTGTGACAGTTCTCAATCCAGAAATGTTGTTCTAACAGCTTTAAAGACATCTGTTTTCTTAAGGCTTATAATCTATAAGGTAGAAGTTTTACATAGACTGAGAATATGCTAGACCAAAATGCACCATAATATCCTTTTACTCTGACATCCTTTTCGCTAAATCTAAAATTCAAACTTGAAACTTCAGATCTTGACCCTCACACCCTTGAGGAAACCTGTTCACCCATGACCAGCCACTCCAGCTCTTGGTACTGAGGTGGGCCAAGGTAATGATTGTGAATTTCCACTCCCTGTTCTAAATGGCTCCTGCTGGCCTTGAAGAGAGAAGAGATGCACACACACCTTCTGGGTGGTGGTTTCCTTTTGTATCTGACTCTGCCGCAACTTTTTTAATAAAACAAGTTTTGCTTCTTCTAATCTTAACTCTTCTTTCAGTTGTTTAATCATCCTTTCTCGTTCTTCAGGACTGCTTTTCTGTAAGGGCAAGAGAACAAGGGTTGAAGAGGAGGGCCACAGGCACGGAGCACAAGCCCCGCTGTCACCACCTCCATTTCAGGGTGCTGTCAGGCAGGGTCATCCCCCAAAATGGCAGGGACAAGGCTCACCATGAGGGCCTCAGTACTGGTCTCCTTCAAGGCCTCCTTCGTCAGCCCGTTCACCCTTGGGCTCACGGGCTGCTCATTGTCAGAGAGCACGATCACATCAGGAGAGGGGGCTCTCCTCTCAGACTTCATGTCACTGTGGAGCAGGGATAGTAAGTTGTTACCAGATTGCCTGGACACTGCCAGACACCGTTCCCCAGAGCCCGGCACACACACACCACAGATGCCCAGATTTAGTCACAGCAAGGAGGTGGAGAGCATGGCTGCCCCGCTCAGCCTCCCCAGCCTCTTCTCCTTTAGGTCCTCCCTACTGCATACCCAAATTGACTTCTCTCACTGCACTCACCATAAGGCACACAAGCCCCCAGCTTGGCCCCCACTGATCATTCTTGGTGCCCGCCTCTGTGTACCCAGGGCTGAGGACAAGTTGGTGTGTTCAAGAGTGTTATGACGGTTTTGGAAAACATCACAACTTCCTTCTCTACCATGTGGTTCAGTGTTGACCCTGAGGCTGAGGCAGGGTCTTGGCCTACTGCTGGAGCTCCTGTGTGTGGACACTTGACAGTGTCTAAGCATCTACTGTGTCACAGAGTCCACACACAAGGTCCCAGAGACAGTGCTTTGCCCCCCACCAAGCATTTCTGTTTTGGCAAATGTGAACTTTCTCTTAAGACCTGGCCTCCACTTGTGTTGAAAGAGATCTGATACTTCCTTTCATCAGCGGGAAAACCAGCTGAGGACCAAACACACCCACTAGGTGGCACTGTGACCTAGAAAACAAATTGATGAACTTAACTGGGAAGAAGAGCTCTAAGTTGTCCCACTCCTCCTACTAGACCCCAGCCAAGGAGGGACAGAGTTATAGATGGAGAATTAGTACTTTAATAGCTCAATGAACTACCTTTTTTATTCCTGGAATGAGCTCTGTCTTTAGGGATGGACAGACACAAGGGACCGAATCCTGATGGTTCAGGTCTACCTCTGGACACTTGCCCCACACCAGAACTTTCCCTTTGTTCCTCCTGAAGAGTCACATAGTGGCTACACCTCAATACTCCTAATCTTGATCAGATTTAACCAGTGTAGCTGTTGACTGAACTCTCACAAGAGGTCAGGAGAGTGGACTAAAAGGTATACAGTCTCCTCATTGGGGTGGTCAACCCACATTCTCAAGTCCAGAAACTGGTTGGCTATTTATAAAGTAACTCAGAACATTACACTGGGCCTCACCAAACCACAGACCAATGCAATCTGGGAACCACTACTCATCTGTGTGTCTGCAGACTCCCCACTCTGCCCAAGATCAACTTTCAAGGTGACCTTGGGGCTCCAATTCCAGGTTCTCTGGATGTACACAGAGATACGGAGGAGCAGTGCAAGGCCCCGGCATAGGAGCTGTAGCCACTGGTCCCAGCTCAAGTGGGTTCCCAGGTGGCCGTGTGCAGACAGAGCAGCAGCCCAGGCAGAACCACGTTTACAGTTGCAGACTGCAGGCACTTCTTCCTGAGCAAGAGTGCACTGAGACCACGGAAATCACTTTTTATCATCTTATTGGGGGCATGCAGTTTTCTGAAGGTGAGAGGTCTAATAAAACTCAAATTTGCCTGGGGGAAGAGGGCAGGGTGCTGGACTGAGACCATCTGGAGGCTGGAGCTCCCTGAGATGGCCAGTCTGACCACAGCACTCCCAGGTCTCCTCTTGGCCTGAGACTAATCAATAACTCATCCAAGAGATGACGTCATCCCACCCCCCATCAATGATCACTCAGCATCCCAGCAGCCAGCAGGGAGTGAACTTCCTGTATGCTAATCATCCACCAAAAAGTCATGTGACAAAGGCATTTCCCTCCTTGGTCATGTGACCCTTTTAACTGTGCCTTCCAACATGAAAACCATGGCAACAGCCAGTTCTAACCGGTTCGTGACACACAGCCTTCATTTTGAGAAGTGAGGTAGGGTTCAGGTGCTGTCAGAAAATGGAGGCAACCCAGCTAACCCTGGGGCTGCCCAGCTACAGGCACTTCCTATGCAGCGCCAGCCCACGAGGAGCTGTTGGTGTATTACAGGGATCAGGGTCACCTCTTCTAAACACAGAGAGGCCACGAGCCCTTAAGTTTCCAACATGGAAAACTTTGCTGAACTCAATTTTTAAAGTAAAGGTGCTTCACAAGTCTCAGTACTTTCTCAAAGTGCTTTTAATTCAGGAAAAAGAACACCCTTTTGACACAGGCTGAAAATTACTATGGGCATTCTTTTTTTTTTTTTTTTTTTTAAATGTTTTAAAATATAAAAACACTTAGGGAGAAGAACAAAAGCAGAGGAAATCTAGCCCAACATTGCCAGGGGGATCACATTGTGGCCAGGTACACTGCTCTACTGCTTCAAGTCCATGGTAGCCGCCTGAGCACCAAGTTTATTTGGGAGTTACAGGATTTCAGGGTAAATCCAATAAGCCCATCCTATCCATCTTAGGAGTCCCTATTTAAATTAGTATGATCAGGGGCACCTGGGTGGCTTAGTCGGTTAAGCGTCCGACTTTCGCTTAGGTCATGATCTCGCGGTTCGTGGGTTCGAGCCCCACGTCAGGCTCTCTGCTGACTGCCAGCTCAGAGACTGGAGCCTATTTCAGAGTCTGTATCTTCCTCTCTCTCTGACCCTCCCCTGCTCACGCTGTCTCTCTCTCTCCTAGAAATAAATAAAAATATTAAAAAAATAAAAGTATGATCAAAAGGGATTTTATGTGACCTATGAAAATCCCTGGAAGCAGACAAGCAAAAAACAGTCTCACCACCTCCTCCCCTATATGTCAGCGCTGGCTAAACAAACACAAAAGTCCGGTTGCCTGTTTGAACCTCCCATCAAGTTTCCTAGAGGGAAGGCAAGGATTATAATCTTAACTCACAACAGATCCCATGTCCTCAGAACCAAGCTACCATCCCAGCTGTTCATCAACCAGCAGTCAGTGCAAGGTTGATATTTAGTGTCCCTCTTGGCCTGTGCCCAGGGGAAGCAGTCTCATCAAGAGAACACAGAAACTGTCCTTGGCAGCTCTGACCTTTGTTCACATGTCTGATGTGTGGGAATGGGGACACTTCATCCACACTCGTTCATTCATCCACTCGTATTTGCTGAAAACCCACCTAAGAAAGTAGGTGCTATGCCAAGCAATGGGGATAAATCCCTGGATAAAAGGCAGTTTTATCCTCAGGATCCACCAGGAGGAACAGACCCCCAAACCAAGAGGAAGAAGGGCAAGCAGGACCCAAGAAATGGACCACCACTTGCCTAGTCTCACTGAATAGCAGGGACAGCTTCACCAGAGCTCAAAGAAATGCAGCATCTTGTTACTCCAAAGACCTGCTCCATCAAAGCCTACATTTCACAAGATCCCCAAGATTCCTCACACACTAGGGAAGCTGGGGAGGACTGTAGGCACGACAAGGGCTCAGGAGAACAAACTCCTCCTAAGTGACCGCTTGAGGCGGCAGGTATAGTCAGCCACAACCATTCCCTACCAGAATCCTCCCCTACTCTACTCTCCTCATCTTTTGGGCCTGGCTGGGTGGGGAAAGGGAGGTAATTATTAGCTGTATTTAAGAATTGGGTAGGGGGCTTTGCCAGACGTAGCCTCAGCCACTCTCTTGGCTCCACTTGACCCTCCCTCAGCGTGTTCCTCTGCTGGAGCCCATTCACACCTTCCAGGCCAAAACTATCCACTGGCTTTTCCAACTCCCAGCCCCTGTACCCCAGGCTCCTACCCACAGATACATGGTGCTGTGGGTTTCTCCTGCCTTCACTGCTGGTCCCTCCATGGAATGTCCCTTCACTAACTCCTGAGGCTCCTTTGTGAGCCCCACCTTCCACTTCAAGACTCACTTCAAACCATGTGACCTCAGAAGGGTCCCTGGCTGGCCCAATCCTCTGACATGTCAGCCCTGGGAGCATGATCAGCACTCCCCTAGTCCACTCATGCATGCCTGAGGAAGCCTTCTTAGCTATGCCTGGTACTATCCATCCTGGATAGAGAGAGCCCAGGAGAGAATTCTGGGGTTCCACTGAAGGGCAGCACAGGCCTGAGCAGAGGCTTCCCTGTCAGTACCAGCTTATTCACCCTCATTCCAGCAACTAGTCTGAGAGTGTCTTCACCTTTTTCCTGGGTCAACCCACCATCCGACAGCCTCCCATGGTGACAATGTCACTGCTTGTTTGACAGGCAGGTTCCCCCACTGCAAGCTGGGTCTGGAGGCCATCACAGGCACAGTACCCATGGTCCTAACTTGGGAGCCTGTCACCAGAAGGCCCAGGCACTTCACTCCCAATGAGGACCAAGATATTCCCAGGGTGGACCAACAAGCAAAGGGCAAGAGAGAGGGATCCAGCCCTAATATGACACCATGGCCCCAAGAAAGGGGTGATGCCGCCTACCTCCCTCCAGAGTGAGAGGGGCAGGAATCTCTCCCTAGTGCCATGCTGGCTGAGAGTTGGGGACAGGCCACAGGGCCTCCTCCAAAGCCTGTGGCGGCATTCATGAAGGCTCACCAGAAATAGGCACTATGAACCAAGCTTACACACTGGGGACTTCCCCAACAAAGCCACCAGAGTTTCACTTGGTTCTACCTTTTATAAGTGAAGAGCAATGGTCAGGACATTTCCCTTCCTGTGGCTCCTAAAAGGACAAGGACAGGAATCCTGCTCTGCTGCCCCTCAGGATTGGTGGTGAGGTGAGATCTTGTTGCCAAGGAGGCTCAGACACCCTATGAGACCATCAGGGAGGTTCAGGCTTCAATCTGTCCTAAAACAGTAAGGAGCTGCTTGCCATGAATGCAAGCTTGGCACACAGCAGACAACTGGCCACTGAGGGTTAATACTCAATTATTCTCAAACCCAGAGAAGGAAGGAATGTGTTCTGTGAACTGCTCTGTCCCAGCAGCTGTGCAGGGCCTGGTACAGTAGGTGCTTAGGCAACACGGCTGGTGGGCATGCCCACCTCTTACTCTTCCTTAGCACCTGGTTACAGGATAGAGTCTGTGAGTTCATGAAGAATCCAGTGATGCCTGTAGACTGACTGATGTGGCCAGCTCTTTCCACATACACAGATGCCAGGTTGCTAAAGGATGTGCAGATTCACTTAAAAGGATTTCTGAATTCTGTGTCATTATGTCTTTTCAAGCAATAAGCCCTGGAAGTCTAACTCCTAACCTGTGAGTCAGGACTTTGTTGGATGTTAAGAAGGAGCCCTAATACCCACAGTCAAAAAAACACCATGTAGAGAAGACCACTGTGTTATACCCTGACAAAGCTACCCATACCTCTCCATGTTCACATACCCATCCAGTCCTATCCCTAGGGTCTGGGCTGGTTTTGTGGCTCACTCTCTGAACTATAGGAATGCAGAGGAAACAATGCTACAAGCCTTGCAGTTTCCACTTAGCCCCTCAGAATGCATGCTCCAGTAGGGTCTGACTGTGCTGAGGATGCCAAGCTAGCTGTACGGGTGGAGGGTCGACAGACACACAGAGGTTGCCCAGACATCCTAATGAGTGACAATGTCACTGGGAACATCCAGTCTGGTTGACACAGGACCGCAAGGAGGAGAATCCAAGAAGCAGTGCCTAGCTAGGACCAACCAGGACCAACAAGCAGACATGACAGACACTGCTACACTAATAAAGTCAATACCTTAAACAATTAAGCTAACAGGGCTGATAGCCCAGCTCTGCCCTCCCCAGGGAACCAGCCCATACCCCCTATAACTCCATATTCTAAGAGAGACACCCAACATGGAGACCAACTCTAGAATTACCCTGGAAAAAAGCAGGAAGAAGGTGGAAAAGAAAGAAAAGGTTTATCTAAGCAGTCACCCCTGCTGAACTTTAAAGCACTCCCAAAAGGGGGAGGGGGCAGTTCTCTGAACATGGAGGAAGACCATGGCAGATGCAAACTTGAGAGGATATGGGAGCACAGCTCCAGAAAGGCCTAAGAGACCAGAGCTGCTCAAAAAAAAGAAAGGAAGTCAACAGAGGATCCCACAGGAGGGGCGAGGGCCATCTGTGGGTCTGACAGCCATCACAGCTTCAAGCACTGCATTGAGTGGTGTGAATCAAAGCCAGAAAGCAATTCTACATGCTTAATCTAATGAGCATCCCCATCCCAGAAACATTTCTACAAAAATCCTACGAGAGAAAGAGAGAGAGGGAGAGAGAGGGAGGGAGAAGGAGGTGGGGGGGAGAGAGAGAGATGGTTACAAGTTCCCAGGTTAGTCCTACCACCTCGAAACATTTCACTGGCAGGCCCTGCACATGCCTCTGGGATATTTCATGGCCATCTGGACATGGGGCTGCTCATTAGGACCCCACAACACCCCACCCTCCTTTCCCAAGGGGCGCAGTTCACTAGAGACACTTGATGCGATTAGAGAGGGAGTTCTGTTGCACACAGATACGGGTTGTGCCCCCAAAGCTAAAGACTTGCCTGCCCCAAGGGACGGTAGGCACTGACGGGTGCCTGGTCCCTTCCCCAGACCCCCAGGGCCCTGGAGCCCACCTGCTTCCTGACTGCCCTGGCCCCTCTTCAACTCCCTGGACTCCCTTCTTGGCATCCATTACCACTTCTTCCAGCCCTGTAACTTGACACTCTGTTGGCTGGGATGTCAAGAGAAAAGCCCAGAGCCTGCTTTATAGGGGCTGGGAAGTCAGAACAGATTTTGCTTCTTGGCCACAGAGGCCATGGAGGTGAGCAGCTGGGGATGAGATTTTTGAAACCCAGAAATCATTCTTCCTGGAGACTCCAGGTCCAGCTACCACTCTGGGAATACATTATGGTACACCCTGCCACAGCTACAGCTGAATATTTCAGGAGAAAGAGAAGGAGCTCCTGGAGTCAGACTCTGGCCCTGCAAGCCCACCTCCCCCACCTCCCCTTCTAAGTCCCCCACCACAGAGAAGGGCAGTTCCAAGGTGCATGGCCAGAGCAGAGGAGCACTGTGCTGGTATGTTAGCAAGGCCAGGAAGCACTCAGCCTTTTCTGCTGGGGCTCCTTCTACGAACACAGGAGCCCCCGGAAGTCACAGCCTGGCCAGAGAGGCCCAGAGGACCTCACTGCAACTGGAGATAGCAACAGGGGCCAGTTTTAGGGGCGTGCAGAGTCACCAAGGGCTATAGACACAGGTCAAGGATGGGTTAAAGAAAGCACTCTTTGGGCAGAGAAGATAGCAGTGGCCCCACATAAAGACCCCAACACCAAACAGCAATGGAGCCACCTGGAGGGCTGGCATCCACCCAAGGAGGTCATTGCAGCCTAACCCTGACAGCATCCAACAGGTCTAGCCAGGATATGACACCAGCAGAAGTCTAAATCCAATTCAGTACAGTCTGCTCAGAAACCTGGGAAGGGGCACTTGTTACAAATGACCAGTCACAGAACTGAAAGGCTGACCTATGTTAGGTTTGGAAAATCACCCAGGATATTTGCTGACCCTTTACAGTGGCCATCCCTGTGCCAACCACCATGATGTAATCTTGTAATCTGTGTATTCCTCTCAACTGACTGATTGTCACCCCATTCTATAGGTGAGGAAGCAGTCTGAAAGGTATAACTTCTCCAGGTCACACATCTATGGCCTGCAGATAACCGGGGCCCACACTAGGCCCAGGTTTCTGTGGACTCTTGGTAATCCTAATTCTGGGATATCAAGGGCTGCCATGTGTACCCTGCACTTCATCGGGACCCGAGCCCCCACCATGGGTCAGAACAGCTGCATGGCCATGGGCGTAAAGGGCTCAATGGCACCCCAGAAAAAGAAGCAGTCACAGCATAGGAGAGAGGATGGGTTCCACATGACAATCTGACACCTCTGACTCAGATGATCAAGTACCATTTTTGGACTAGTTTAAAAAGGAAAATGTTTTTATTTATACTTACGATCCTGGACAAGCCAGGAGCATCTACATGCCAAGTCCCTGAGGTGAGAAAGAAGACAGTGTGACATGGATGTGGCCCTCAGATTGACTGGGAAACAACCCTTGCTACATGGACTGCTGCCTGCCTAGGAAATGGGGAAGTGGAGGATGGCGCAGTGCAGCACTCAGGCATCCAGACTCCCAAAGGGTCCAGGGCCTGGGAGAGTGAGGAAAAAGGAGCATGGGACCCCAGATGCCACAGCACCAACACTGGTGTTCCCTCCTTCCCCTAGTCACCAGACCCACATGCTAGACCAACCTTCCTCCAGGTAGGAACACAAAGAGACCCCATGAACACTCTGCAGCATGGAGGGACTCCCTACATCACATAAACCCAAACATATCTCCTGGATGCCAGCTCCCTCACCAACTCACAGCAAGATAAAAATCACCTGTGTAAAGATGAAAACCACACATTAGAAATAAACATTGCTTTCCAATTTGCAACAACTACAAATTTGTGATAAATGGAAAATGCCTGCTTTGCCTGAAAGTTTACTGCCCCCTTAAAAAAATTTGTGTTTCAAGCAGCTGGATCCTCCCCCACCTTCCCCTGGCAAATCCCAACTTGTTCTCTCAGCATAGTTCTGGTGCTTCTCACCCCCCACCAGATCTGTTACAGCTGCTCTGAGTGCAGCAGGACCACGGGAGGCTGGGCTACCTCTGTAGCTATCGGGGCTCCACTCAATCACCAAACCTCAATGACCCTCAGTTCCTTCATCTACAGAATGGGATTCTGCTGACCTCCAGGGGATGTTGTAAAATGTAAAAGGCACAAAAAGTGCACCTAGTCCACAAATGACAGCCCCACCTCTCTTCCCCATCCTTGCTGAACATGACGTGCACAGACAGAACAGCCTCCATCACCTTTGCAACTATAATTTAGCTCTGAATTGACTCATCAGGCCACCTGCCCTCCAGTCAGAAGTCCCTGGGGACAAGGTTCCATGCTGAGGGCTTCTCTTCCTTCTATTGTCTAACTCCAACAGGCCATTAACCACTGTTGCCAGAGATGTGCTCGGATGGACGTCCTGGTCTCTGTCCATGCCAGATGACCTATCCCCAGCCCACCTAAGCAACTCTGCATTGCACTGGGCTCTGCCAGGTCACTGCCACTGTAACACTGAGACAACTGCATTTTTCATCAAATTAGGACAGTAGTGCCAAACTGCCAGGACTCAGTGACACCATGCTGTAGGCAAAGCCCTGAATGAAGTACAACCCAGTGACTTTATTAAACTTCAACCCTGGAGTACAGACCTTTTTAATATTCTGTCCAACTTTTTAATATCTGTGTCAAGATAAAGCACTCCTACTATATACCAAAGGACAGCCATCCAGAAGAAAAGCATGTGCATGAGCACTCACAATGCATGAAGGAAGGAGACTGACAGACATGTTGTGGTTAGACTTGGTGTTTGGCAGACATTTTCCCCAAAATGGTTAAAGAAAAGTCTGTTTCTTCAAGGAAACAACCGACAGTATTTGTTGCCAATGATAAAAGCCCAAGCCCCCAACAAACAAAATGTAGAATTTTGAAAAACGTGTTTGCTTCCATGAGCCAAAGGTCTCTATAACTCTGTAAAGTACTATTTTCTAATGATCCATGGTATTACAAACTCAAACATGAGTAAAAGATCATTCGGGGGGGAAGCCTGGGTGGCTTAGTCGGTTGAGTGTCCGGCTTTCGCTTAGGTCATGATCTCGCGGTTCGTGGGTTCGAGCCCCGCGCCGGGCTCCGTGCTGACTGCCAGCTCAGAGCCTGGAGCCTGTTTCAGAGTCTGTATCTCCCTCTCTCTCTGACCCTCCCCTGCTCACGCTCTCTCTCTCTCTCTCTCTCTCTCCTAGAAATAAAATAAAAATATTAAAAAAAAAAAAAAGATCATTCAGGGGGAGAAGTCACAAATCACCAAGGCAGAAGAATCCCAAATAATTTATGCAGCTGTTTTGTTCTTGAGGAGGTGTGTGTGTGTGTGTGTGTGTGTGTGTGTGTGTGTGAGAGAGAGAGAGAGAGAGAGAGAGAGAGAGACTCTGACTCTTCAGGTGTGGACTGCACCTGGTGACTTCCTTCCAACGAGTTCAACTTAGAAGAGAGTAACTTTACAGTGGAGACATCTGACAGATGCCATGTCAATCAGGTGATTAAGGTCAACATCACAGTGAAAAGTCAAGATGATGGCACGTCTTGCAGATACAATGTGGTAAGAAAAGTAGTACACCTCTGTGGTCCTCTCCAAACCCATCAGACCAAGGCAACAGTGAAAAAACACCAGACATATTATAACTAAGGGATTTCCCAAAACACACCTGACCAGTTCTCCTCAAAACTGTTGAGATCATCAAAAACAAGGAAGTGTGAGAAACTGTCTTAGCCCAGATGAGTCTAAGGAGACGTGATGACCAAATCCAGGACAGAATTAATAAATATTTTCAAATTTCTAACATAGCAAATGGCCAAAAGGTATTTTTTCACATAGCCAAGATGGAAAAGGCAATGCACCAATGCTTTTAGCAAAGGGTTTCCCATGGCAAGGGCTAGTGTGAGCAAAGGCTTTTGAGTGGAGTCCTCCTGACACATCACGGCCCACGTGGCTGTCTCTTGCTGCCAAAGTTGTGTTTTGAAAAGTGAGACATGCTAAAAACTTCACAGAACTCACCCCACAGATTTGCCATAACATCTCTATAAAACCTATTCAATTATAAACCAACAAAATCTGGCCCTGTATATGGCCTTAAAAACAGCAACTGTAGGAGCTCCTGGCTGGCTCAGTTGGTGGAGCATGCAACTCTTGATCTTGGAATTGTGAGTTCTAGCCTCACATGGGATGTGGAGATTGCTCAAAAATAAAATGAAAGGAAGAGGGAAGGAAGGAAGGAAGGAAGGAGGGAGGGAGGGAAGGAAGGAAGAGGGGAGGAAGGAAGGAAGGAAGGAAGGAAGGAAGGAAGGAAGGAAGGAAGGAAGAGGGAGGGAGGGGGAGAGGGAGGGGGAGAGGGAGGGAGAGGAGGGAGGGAGAGGGAGGGAGAGGGAGGGAGGGAGAGAGGGGGAGAGGGAGAGGGGAGGGAGGGAGAGAGGGGGAGAGAGAGGGGGAGAGGGGGAGAGGGGGAGCGGGGGAGAGAAAGGAAGGAAGGGAGGGAGGGAGGAAGAAAAGTGGCAACTGTACAGGCTCTGCAGTTACACAACTCACAGTGAACTTGGTACCGTCCAGGGCAGCCTAGACACCCTGCATAAGCAGATGGGGAGACCAAGCACAGACTTCCCTTGGAAGTCAGTCAGGTGCCCCAGGCTCCTAATGCCAGGGCACTAAGGGTGGTGTCCCATCTCATACCCCATTCCCCATATACTTGTTCTCCAGTTAAAGCCATCTCCCTCCCTCTTCCAGACATGTCTACATGTCTGTCAGCACTGTCACATTCAGGTGTCCTAGAGCTTCAGGGTGTCACCCAGGGCCAGAGCACATCAACTCTTTCCCCTCCAGAGGGTGCCCCGTGGCCTGTCCTTTGCACCCAACAACCTGGCCCTCCTCCTACTACCACCATGGGCTTTCTTGGGCCCTCTCACCAAACCCAGTGCCTCCAGGGACCTGAAGCCCCAATTTCTGGTCTGTGAGCTCCATAAAACGTGCTATCCAGATCACTCTTTCCTATACCGCCCATGGACACTGCAAGTTCTCCTGAAGGAGGAAAGGCTGGGTATCTGGACTTGTTCTCTTTAGAGAGTGTGGTTATGTTAAAGTTGCTTCTGAATGCTATCAAAGCCCTGCACCGAGGAACTCTGCATGTCACCAGGTCTTAGTTCCACTAAGACCCGAATAAAGCTTTTCAAATGTGGTTATTTACATCAGGACTATTTTTAAGATTTAAGCTCTAAAAATAAGCAGACTTATGGCTTGAGACCCAAGGAAGGGGATTAGTAATGTCTGGTATGTCTCCCATCTTCACTCTTCAGACAGTCCCTACGTCCTCTCCCATCCCACCCCCAGGCAGGCCTCTCTCACTGACAACTAGGCTGCTTTGGCCACTTCAGTGTCTCTGAAAGCAACTGACCCTGCCTGGCCACTGTGTCACCACCTTCTTCCCACAGGAGTCTGTGACCATTCACCTGCCCTCCTTTCCCTCATTCTTGGACACCTGTAAGGCCCAAGGCTTCTTCCTGTCAGCACTGTGACACAACTTATTAGACCACACTGGGAGCTTCCAAGGCTTAAGAACAACCAGACTCACATCAGAGGAGACAATGAGCTTCACCAGGGAAGACTGAATGGTCCTGAGCCACATGGAGATGTGAATGGAATGAGGCTGCTGGACACCAATTTTCTTTTTCCACCACATGCTACTCCCCTCCAGCTCACAAATTATAATTCGCGTGCTCATCTCTTTGACAGAAAGAAAACCCATCCTGGAATCTCTTATCACTGGGCCAGCTCTCCTTTTCCTCCAGGCACTTTCTGCTGAGAAAAGTCTTCTCAAGGTGCGACTCCTGGTTGCCCCACCTGGAGTCACACAGGCCCTTGAGAGGTCCCAGGCAGGCATTCACTCCTCTTTCTACCTGTTCTACACAGGGCCCCTTTCATCCTGTTGTTTCACCAGGCTAGGTGGCTGCAAGGGACAGGACAGGATCCCTTAGGCCAGTGTGCTTGCCACCCCCACCATCCAAGTTTGTTATGGTTCTGGTACAAACAGTTCTCAGTACAACACAAAAATGGCTGCAAGATATAAGACAAAGCATACGAAAGCAGTTGTAACTGGCATAGTGGAAGGCTGTTAAGAGACCTCACATACCGCTCAGGCAAAACATTTAAATGACCTACTACAGCAGCCAAGGCACTAGTAACAGAATCAAGAGTGTGACAAAGTAGTAACAGGAATATATGCTGAAGAGATATCAGAAACCTCAACTGCAGAATTAAGCCAAATGATTTCAAAATAAAATGGCCTGCTTAATCTACAAATCTGCTGAACTCACATATGTTAAGAGTCCCTGATTACTAAAGAAGTCTTGATAGGCGTTTACCTCACTGAGTGTACGCAGTGGCCTTCACGACTAGAGAAAGGTAGTGTGAAGGCAATGGGTAGGTGGCTCCTGACCTATCATCAGGCTTGCTTACACTAGGCAGCGTGTGACCTAAGTCTCTTTGTGAGTTAGAAACAGGACATCCAGAGTCTGTCACTCTGATATCCCAGCATTACCTAATGATTTTTAGAAGTTCAGGTGAACCCCTCAAATTTCATTAATTTCAAACCTGGGATAAGATATGGTCCAGAATAAAAGCATGTGGAAAGACAGAACTGGGTGGGATGAAGAGCCTAGAGGGAAAGGATAAGGCAGAGAATGAGGAGATTAAGAGAGGACACAGCTAAGACAGGGAAGGAAGCATGGAACCAGAAACAGATTTCCAAAGGAACATCTCTCTCAGTTCCCATGCACTAAACAAACTAAGAAAAGCAAGCAGGCTATGGAGAGTTCTAGTTTTGAGTTGATGGAGCTGCTCCTTGAGACTGCCCAGGCCCTCCTAGAAGTCACCCAGTAGTACAGAAAATTAGTGAAAGGCAGCAGCCAGCCCACAACAGGTGCTAGGGAGGGGCTGGGCTCCAGAGAGCCTTCCAGAAGAGTGCAGGAGCCCCCAGACTCAGGAGAAGTGATGGCTGAGAGACTTCCAAAGCTCTCACAAATGGGGAGGGAGAGGCAGTCATTCCCTATGAGGAAGGCTGTCAGAGAGCCAGAGTGAGGGTCACAACCACACCTACCCAGGCTGTGCAGGAGCCCAAGTCATCACACCCACAGCTGTGTCACATTCACCCAACTCACTCAAAGTTGCACATTCCAGCAGACAGCTGGCCAGACCAGGTGTAGCTGTGATGGGGCATGGTCCTGAGAAGAGAGTAGATGGGGGGCTCAGATCAGTACATAGCTGGTGAGAACTCCCTTTCTATCCCCACACAGCCCATGTGGCAACAACTGCCATTCTATCATCATGGGGTAAAGGTGGAAGTCACACAAGCAGGCTAGGACCTGGACCCAGACCTCTTTATAGACCCCATGGCTAAAACTGTAAAGAATGACAACACCAAACTGAGAATGAAGCAGCTGAATACCCATACCTGTGAGAGCAAAACAGTCCAGACATTTTTGGGGAAAGGCCTGGATGGAAGGTTTTTTGTTGTTGTTATTTTGTGTTTGTTTTTAATTTTTTAAATGTTTTATTTCTGATAGAGAAAGAGAGACAGCATGAGCAAGGGAGGGTCAGAGAGAGGGAGACACAGAATCAGAAGCAGGCTCCAGGCTCTAGGCTCTGCGCTAGCTGACAGCACAGAGCCCAACGCGGGGCTCAAACCCACGAATGTGAGATCATGACCTAGGCTAAAGTCGGAGGCTTAACCGACTGAGCCACCCAGGCACCCCTTTTGTTGTTGTTGTTGTTGTTGTTTTTAATGTTTTATTTATTGCTAGGAGAGAGAGAGAGAGCGTGAGCAGGGGAGGGTCAGAGAGAGAGGGAGTCACAGACTGAAACAGGCTCCAGGCTCTGAGCTGGCAGTCAGCCCAGAGCCCGACGCGGGGCTCGAACCCACAAACCGCGAGATCATGACCCAAGCGAAAGTCGGACGCTTAACCGACTAAGCCACCCAGGCGCCCCTGTTGTTGTTGTTTTAAAAGAACAATTTAACATGGACCTATTCTGTGACCCTGCAATTCAACCCCTAAGTATTTAGCAAGAGAAATGTGGATTGATGCCCATGTGAAGACCTGTAGGAATAATCATAGCAGCTATACTCACACCAGCCCCAAAATGAAGACTGCCAGGTGTCTACGGACAATGAGTGGATACATACACTGCTGTGTATCCACTGGATACCCACACAGGAGGCACTCAGCAAAATACTGGTACCACACGGATAAATCCAAAAGCACATGGAGAGAAGACAGACCCCATTGAGCACATGCATGATTCTGTTTCTAGAATCCATTTCTGAGAAGGGGCAAGATTAGTGTACACCCAGTCAAGGAGGACTTATGGTTCCTTCTTATGGTGATGACTAGGGAATATTTCATGTTGATGACTGGGTTCTGTATCCTGATAAGGCTTTGGGCCACACAGGTGAAAAATATACCAGGAGAGGCTCATTGTGCTTTACCTCCTCACAGAGTAGGCAATCCAAGTGTTTAATCTTTCCTTTCCCAAGAGGCTGCCGGCAAAGTGCATTCACCTGTCGCATCCACCTGAACAACAAGAATTCTACCTATGACCTAGGGAGTCATCTTGGAAAAGGAACACACCATTTCCTGCAGGTTCCATTCCTACATTGAACAGAACAAGCCTGTCCACATGATCCCACATTGTAGACAACAGGCGGCTGCTGCTGCACTATCATGTTACTTTCAGATTCATTTTCACTTTGGAAGAGAACTCAAGTGTTAACGTGAGTGTAGATGATTGTGCCCTCTCACAACACCACTGAAGAACACCCAAGCCCTGTTTCAATACCAAATGATGAGTAGTGACATCCCTAGGCACAAAAGAGGGGACTAGTTTATTTACACATGTGTCACCTCCCTGGTGAATGCCAGTCTTTAAAGAAAGACGGGGCAGGGATTCTGTCATCAAGAATACCAGCTTTAACAAAAGAGTCCTGCTCTGCAGGCTTAGTAAAACGGCACTTTTATGCATTTTTAGTCTCCTCAAGTTCACAAGTGCATGACCAGGGAGGCAGAAAGGCAGAAAACAAAAGTCAGGTACAGCTCTAACACCTCTGATGCTACTGCCAGTCCCCACAGGCCAAGGGCCCTTCACTGCCAGACAGGAGCCCCTTCAACCCAGAGCACAGGGCAAGTCCTTGGTTTGAATGAAGCCCCATCCTATGGGTCAGATGCATGATGCAAAGAGGGAAGGGGAGAGAGGAGGGAGACATGCAGCTACCCAAAAGCCACACACCCCAACAGAACCTGACAGGAAGTCTTCAGAACATCTGATCCACATCCACTGAGGGCCATGTAGCAGGCTACTGAGAAGTGGAAACTGGCCTACTAATCTGCCCCTACCCCACTGTGGGACTCAGCCATGTTTCCTCCCAGGTAAAATAAAGAAGTAGAGATAATCTGCTTTGATGCCCACTGACTTCCATCCCCAATGAGCCATACTCTGTAACTACCAGTCTTTCTCCCCAAGACTTCTGCACATTCTTTCATATAACAACAAATCAGAAAGCAGCTGTAGTCAGATCCTGTCCAATCTTTTCTATCCTCAGGGACCACCACAGTGCCTGTCAGAGTAAGCCTGGCCCTGGCATGTTAACAATCCAGGGAGAGCTGATGTCTCAGAAAAAGGCACATATAAACACATTTTCAGTAAAGCATGGGGGTTTACGGAGCTTCCATCCCACAAGGCCCAGAGCAACAAGACAGCTACTCCTTACTTTTCAGGTGCAGAACATCTAGAGAAGAGGACTAAATGCTGCTCCACCCAAAATGGGGGGGGAGTTCTCATCTATGTGTGGCCCAGATTATTTCTAAAGATCAAAAATCTGTGACAGAGATTCTCTATAGCAAAGTACAGGAGTAAAATCTACTTATCACAGAAACAAAACAGAGAACCCAACATAGCTTCTACTGCCTGCCCCAGCTATAGCCTCCTTCAATAGTCCTGACTTGGGGTGAGCGAGGGGGAGGGTAGGCATGTGCCCATAACCTTTGGATTGGTCTCACAAGACCAGCAGGCTAAACTTCCACTTCTGTGGATTTCTGTTTTCCTGTGAGCACGTTTACGGATGCCAGAACAGAAACCAAACTATTTTAACGTCATTAATTTTTTTAAATGTCCATATTCAGGGGCGCCTGGGTGACTCAGTCGGCTGGGCGTCCAACTTCGGCTCAGGTCACGATCTCACGGTTTGTGGGTTCGAGCCCCGCATTGGGCTCTGTGCTGACAGCTAGCTCAGAGCCTGGAGCCTGCTTCTGTGTCTCCCTCTCTCTCTAACCTTCCCCTGCTCATGCTGCTTCTCTCTCTCTCAGAAATAAAACATTAAAAAAAATTTTTTTAAAGACTATTTTATCCCAAATTAAAAAAATAATAAAATGTCCACACTGAGATCTAATTTACATACCATGTTCACTGTAGGAGTACAATTCAATGATTTTTAATAAACTTAATGTGCAACCATTACCAAAATCCAATTTTAGTTTTACACCACCCCCAAAAAGTTCCCTTTTGCCTATGAGATGTTAATCACTGCACCCACCCCTGCCCTCAGGCAACCACTGATCACAGTCTCTACAGTAAGTAAGTTTGTTTTGGACATTCCCTGTAGATGAAATTCTATACCAAGCAGTCTCTGGATCTATTGTCTTCCCACCAGCATAGTGAGTCTGAGGTTTATCCACATGGCAGCATAAATCTAGTTCATTCTTCTACTGCTAAATAGTAATCCACTGCATGGATACAACGTTTTAGTTAACCTTGGCTATCTGGATTGTTTCCACTTTTTGGTTATTATGAATCATTTTATGAACATCCATGTACCTGTCTTTGTGTGGACACGTTTTATTTTTTAATTTATTTTTTAATGTTTTATTTATTTCCGAGAGAGAGAGAGACAGCGTGAACAGGGGAGGGTCAGAGAGAGAGTGGGACACACAATCTGAAGCAGGCTCCAGGCTCTGAGCAGTCAGCACAGAGCCCGACACGGGGCTCGAACCCACATACCGGGAGATCATGACCTGAGCCGAAGTCAGAGGCTTAACCGACTGAGCCACTCAGGCGCCCCTGTGGACACATGTGTTCATTTCTCTTGAGTACCTTCCTTGGATAGAATGCTGGGTCAGGTTGAAAGTTCATGTCTAACTTTATAATAAACTGCCAAACTGTAATGCATTTTATGTTCCCCCCAGCAAAGTATGAGAGTTCCACTTTCTCCACATCCTCACCAACACCTGTTATTGTTTCTTTATAAAAACAACAAAGAAACAAAAACAAGAGAAAACAACAACAACAACCATCCTGGAGACTTGTTCTATGGCTCGGCATCTGACCTACCCTGGAGAATGTTCCATGAGAATGTAAAAAGATATATTCTATTTTCTGTAGTCACCAGGTGTTCTATAGATTCCTATTAGCCCAAATGAGTCAACAATGCTCTTTGAGGCTTATACAATCTTACCAAGTTTCTGTTCAGTAGCTTTACAATTATTGAGTACTTAATTAACTATAATTGATAAATTGTCTCTATTTCTACTCTCAATCCTAGCTGTTTATTCCTCAGGTATTTTGGGGTTGTTGTTAGGTGCATATACATTTATGACTGTTATGTCTCCCTGATATATTGTTATAAAATGCCACCCTCGGGGCACCTGGGTGGCTTAATTGGTTAAGTGTCCGACTTTCGCTCAGGTCATGATCTCGCGGTTTGTGGGTTCGAGCCCCGCGTCGGGCTCTGGGCTGACTGCCAGCTCAGAGCCTGGAGCCTGTTTCAGTCTGTGACTCCCTCTCTCTCTGACCCTCCCCTGTTCACGCTGTCTCTCTCTCTCCTAGAAATAAAAAAATATATTAAAAAAAGTAAAAAATAAAATGCCACCCTCTGGCTATAGTAATATTTTTTGTCTTAAAGTCAATTTTATCTGACATGGATACAGTCACTCTAGCTTTCCTATGGTTATTTACGGTATGGCTTTTCTCATCATCCTTAAATCTAAGGGATGTCTCTTATACACAATATATAATTAAGCTGGATCTTGCTTTTTTTATCCAGTCTGACAATCTCTGCCTTTATAATTGGGGTGTTTAGACCACTCACATTTTTTTGAGAGGGAGCAAGTGCAGGTGAAAGGACAGGAGGTACAGTGAGAGGCAGAGAATCTTAAGTAGGCTCCACATCCAGCACAGATTCCAACATAGGGTGATGCAGGGCTCCCTCTCACAACTATGAGATCATGACCTGAGCTGAAATTAAGAGTCAGATACTTAACTGACTGAGCCACCCAAGCACCCCTAGACCACTCACATTTAACACAATAACTGATATGACGGAGTTTATAGGTATCACTTTTCTATTTGTATTCTACACACATTCATTCTTTTATGTTCCTCTGTTGCTTGGTGATGGTCTCCTTTGGTGTTAAACATTTCTTAGTGTACCATTAAATTCTTCTGTTGATTTTTAAAATCATATTTTAAAGCTATTTTCTTAATAGTTGCTCTAGATTATTACAATAATTTTACTGATTTGCCACAGCTTACTTCAGATTAATACCACCTCAACTCTGGTAAAATGTAGAAACTTAACCCCAACAGAGCTCCATTTCATTCCTATTTTGTACTATCATTGTCTGACAGACCTATAAACATTATAAGCAGATTTTTGTATGTCTTTGGTCAATTTCCAGAGAGCTGAAATGGTATTTTTGTCTATGCTGACCAGTGTTAGTTACAGTTAATGCTTTACATTAATGTTATGTGTTTTAAGAAAAATGAGAATAAAGTCTTTTATATTAGACTGTGTAGTTACCATTTCCAATGTTCTTTATTTCTTCCTGGGAACCTAAGATACCAACATGTTTTCTTTCAGCCTGAAGAATTGGCTGGTCTGCCCATGATGGATTCCCTCAGTCTTTATCTGAAAATGTCTTTTTTGCTTTCATTTCTGAGGGAGTTTTGCTCTGCTCCTTCCCTGTTGGCGCACGCGCTCTTGCACACACGCGCGTTCTCTCTCTCTCTCTCTCTCTCTCTCTCTCTCTCTCTCATTTTAAAAAAGGTAAGGGGCACCTGGGTGGCTCAGTTGGTTAAGCATCTGACTTTGGCTCAGGTCATTATCTCATGGTTTGTGAGTTTGAGCCCTGCGTTGGGCTCTGTGCTGACAGCTCAGAGCCTGGAGCCTGCTTTGGATTTTGTGTCTCTCCCTCTCTTTCTGCCTCTCCCCCACTTCATGCTCTTTCTCTCAAAAATAAACATTAAAACACACACACACACACACACACACACACACCTTTTTTTAAATACATAAATTGGAAGCCTAAGTCAGAAAAACCGTTAAGAGATAGACAGGGGAATTGTAGAGAGGGAAAGAATTGACTTTACCCCTTGTCTGCCTATGTATGCTACATATTACCCCAATGTAGTAAAAAAAAAAAAAAGAAAGAAAAGAAAGAAAGAAAAAGGTTTTATCCTGGTGATTTCAATTCACCAGCCACTGCCTTAAAGAAAATTCTCTCTCCTAGAGTCACCAAAAATTCCCTCTAGCTTTCAACAAGCCCAATTTGAGTCATAAGACAGCATGAAAGAAAATGAGGCAGTTTTGAAACAGAGCCAAATAGAAATTCTAGACACAGAATACTATACAATAGTGAAAATGAATTAACTACTGCTCAACTCAATAACATGGGTAAATCTCACAAACATTATATTGAATGAAAGGAAGCAAAGGGTACAGACTGCACAATTCCATTTATTTAAAGTACAAAAACGGAAAAAAATGATCTATGCTGTTAGAAGAAACTGGTTACCCTCAGAGGGTAGTGACAATAGTGGGCTAACGGGGGCCTCAAGGTTCTGTTTCTTGATTCTAGTTACAAGTATGTGTTCAGTTTGTGAAAACTGGCACCCATCTGTACTTTTCAGTATGTGTACTACACCTCAATTAAAAAACAAAAATGAAATTCAGCACAACAATCTAAAATTGGCATGTTAGAGACATCTGGATGGCTCAGTCAGTAAGCATCAGACTCAGTTTCAGCTCAGGTCATGATCTTACGGTTCGTGCATTTGAGCCCTGGAATAGGCTGTGCTAAACCTGCTTGGGATTCTCTATCTCCCTCCCTGTCTCTGCCTCTCCCATGGACGCATGAATTCTCTCGCTCTCTCTCTCAAAAATAAATATACATTTAAAGTAAATGAATACATAAAAATAAAACTGGCATGTTAGTCTTACAAGATTCAGTGAACTTGAAGCCAAAGAGCTTCAGCTAACCTAATCTATGGCCAGATACAGCCATGTTGCCTTTTGATCTGCCCAACAAGGGACCTCACACTAACCTGGGAAGCAAGAACAACCACATCGTGCCATAGGAAGATCCTTAAAGGAATGTTCTTGAGCCAGATGGTCTCAACGAGGATCCAAAGACTGCCTGTTTCTTACAGAAACTGGGGCCACACTCCAGAACAGATTACAGCTTAGACAGCCTCTGTGGTAGACTTGATCCTGTGATTTTTGTCAAAACTCACAACTGGACTTCTCCAATGAATTAAACAGAACATTCTACATGGGAACTTGGGGAGATACTAGCTCTACATATGGACATCTTATTTGAGCAAAGACTGAAGGGCAGTTTTCACCAACACTTTCTCTCCACCCTAGGACCAATTCTGAGTACATGTCTGTCACCCATCAACCTGCAAGCCAGAGATTATCACCCATTTTACTAATGAAGAAACAAAGACTAAGATCATCTGCTCAAGGGGCGCCTGGGTGGCTCAGTCGGTTAAGCGTTCGACTTTAGCTCAGGTCATGATCTCACGGTTTGTGGGTTTGAGCCCCACCTTGGGCTCTGGGCTGACAGCTAGCTCAGAGACTGGAGCCTGTTTCAGATTCTGTATCTCCCTCTTTTTCTGACCCTCCACTGCTCACCCCAAGTCTCTCTCTCAGGAGAAAAAAAAAAACAAAACTAAGATCATCTGCTCAAGATCAGCCAGGGAGTATGATGTAACCTCAACCCTGCCTGTTGGCCACCAATGGCAAACTCTGTCCACGTTCTCACACTGCTTCCTAAGTTCCCTGAAGTGTCTCTAGTCCTGGAGGACCGATCACCAATGCCCTGAGTACCTGAGTTAATCTCTGATCCCTGCTCCCTTGCATCCTTTATGTGTTATAATGATATCGTTCACCATCAACTTCAGAAAATGTGGTCTAAGTGACCTTGGGTTGGAAGCCAACAGGCATAGTGGGGAAGTCTGGAAGCAAGAGGCCCAGAGGCCAAATGTAGCCCCCCAGGTTGTAACAACAGAAAGATCTGGTAACCTCTCCCTCACAATCCACTGCGTTGCCCTGCAGGGAAGCAAGGTGATCACATGAGAAGATAAACATTAGGAGCCCAGGATCTCAAGAAACGTCCGGCACACGGGGCGCCTGGCTGGCTCAGCTGGTTATGCGTCCAACTTCAGCTCAGATCATGATGATCTCGCGGTTGGAACCTGGAGCCTGCTTCAGATTCTGTGTCTCCCTTTGTCTCTCTGTCCCTCCCCTACTCGTATGCTCTCACTCTCTCTCTCAAAAATAAATAAATGTTAAAAAAAAAAAAATTAAAAATGGGTCTCCTGGGTGACTCCATTCGTTGAGTGTCTAACTTTGGCTCAGGTCATGAACTCACAGCTTGTGAGTTTGAGCCCAGCATCGGGCTCTGTGCTGACGCTCAGAGCCTGGAGCCTGCTTCGAATTCTGTGTCTCTCTCTCTTTGCCGTTCCCCTGCCCATGTTATGTCTCTCTCAAAAATAAATAAACATTAAAAAATTTTTTTTTAATTTAAAAAAAGCAAGCAAGAAACATTCAGCAGATCTTCACAAACATGGGCTCTCTCTCCTCAACTACGTGATATAGTACCTGAGACACTATTGAGGACCAAGTTAGAGGAAGAGAAAGGAGAACTAGACTTACAGTTTTATTTCTGGAACTTTAAAAGAGGCCTCTGGGACAAGAACAGCAAAAAGCAGAGCCAGACAGAAAAAGGCCTTCTGGGGCAGTAGAAACACAAAGCACACCCCCCCTCAAACTAAGATGCTTACCCAGCAGAAGAGGTTGGATTTTCCCATTTATCTCAATGAGGTAAAAATTGTAAAAGCTGAGAAATGCCAGGCCAGATGATCTCGGAAGTTCTTAGGATTCCAGCGTCTGAGATCCGAAATGACTTTAACACGAAGACTACAGGGTAGAGTCCCTGTATGAGGTTAATCAACACTCATGGGAAGGCAAAGCACTCCCAGCTTCCTTGGCTCTGCACCTGCCACCCTCACCCCAACTCTGGGCAAACAGACATGGAAGGGAGTCTGCAGGGGAGGATTAAAGGGTTGGTGAGGGATGGCCAGGAGACCGTGGCCATACCAACACACCCACTGTGGCTCATAGGACATCTAAGTGTGAACATTCTGGAGAAAATGGTTCCCATAGTTCCAAGGGGAGTGGTAACAGCAGAAGCTAAGCCCAGATTTCTCTTCACAAAAAGAATGTTTCTGAGTGAAAAAAATGAGGAGGTGGTGGTTTACATTGGGTCTTAATTATTTCAAATTTGTCCCTTAAGAACCTCACAAAACTGAGGATCAGAATACTTTTTGATGTAATCAGTACTGACTAAAGAAAAATCAACAGACCACACCACAGACTTGAATAGTGATCTCCTCCTTCACAACATGCTGCCTAAAAGGAGTGGTGGCACGCACGAGAGGCATCTCTGAGCTGGACTGCAGACTCTGCCCACAGCTCAGTGACCCCGACACAAGTGTAGAATCCCTGGCTTCCTGAACCCCAGATCTGTAAAGCAGGGAGATATACTGAAATGAATAACTCCCAACTTTTTCTACAAGCCAAAAGCACCAGCCAAAGAGACAAATAGTATCAGTTTAGTGAAGACTCACTGCCTTGCAGGGCAGCCAATGGAGGATGCTACTCCTTCCTTCTGTGAGACCCACACCCCTTGCTATTGATGTCCAGGCCCCAGTGAGGAGGTCCCTTGTCCAGGACAGCACAGCAATGCTAGGCCTAGAACCTGTAACTCACCAAAGGCTGCTTCCTCAGGCCTGAGGGGCAGCCTCACCCCCATCTCCCCACCACCTTCTCACACACACAAGACCTGGTTCCAGGTCCCTCCTGCTCACCTGTATGAGGTACGCATGTCCACGGGCCCGTCGCCCGCCTGCCCTTCGCCTCTGCCCATGGCTGTCACCTCTGTCCCCCTCAGCAACCCTTGGGCTGGGCCTGCTCCTGGCTCAGGCGTCACTCTCATGTCTCCGTCAGTGTTTAAATCTGAAGACAACAATCCTCTCTCCATTTTTATTTTCTTGCTTTCCACATCATCCTCTGCTGGGTCCCGTTCAAGCGCTCGTTTCTGACTCCGTGTTCGGCATGCTTCTTCAGTCATTCTGAACTTTGGAAGGAGAAAACATGACATTTAAACTTGGCACAACCAAGTTGCTACCTTCTTAGAAACTTTTCAGTGTGTCAGCTTGAAGAGTCTTCCTTGCCCCATGATGATGGCATAAGTATCAACAAGTGCAGGCCTCACAAAATGTGCCTAGAACCTTTCTTAACTGACTGGGGAAGGCTGGGCAGGATCCACAGAACATCTGGGGAGCTGAGAACTACAACGACCTGGACAGAAACAATGGAAAGTGGCTGCTTATTAGAAGAGGAATTCTCTGTGCTCTAAATTCAAAAACAAAGAGAGGAAAACTGTTCTAGATCTGAACTCCCTGCCTATGGGATTCTGAGTACCTGCCCTGGATTGGATATTTCTGAAATCTGGGAAGGGGAGACACCGCTGTACCAGGAGCACAGTCACTGCCCAGGTCCAGCACCGCACTGCACTGACTCGGGTTGACCATTCTTCTCCCCTTTTAGTGAGGGGTGGCCTCCTTACTCCCTGCTCACCTCAGGGGAGTGAGAAGTGGTGGTCACCTTTAACCCTTTGACTGCCAGCAAGGTAAACTTTGAGTGGGGTGAGAGCTGGCCCGTCACTGTGCCAGCACCCTGTACCTGCAGCACACACATATCTTGATTTAAAGAAAGAAAAGAAGAAAAAAAACAGCTGAGTCAGTTTTTGATCCCATGACATCACTGGGCTCCACATGACCCTTCCCAGGATTCAGTCTGAGAGACAAAGCACTTTCCAGAAAACCAGTCTGAACCGGTTCCAGACAACAAGCTGAAGTGTTGTTAACCCTCACAGAGACAGGACGGAGGACAGAGCAATGATGTCTGTCTGCAGGGAGGCTGCTGGCATTCCACAACAGTCTGGGACACAGGCGCTCACTCTTAAAGGAGCCACTCCAGCCTCGACGTCCCAACAAGGCAGGACATGGGAAATAAGACTGCAAGAGTCAGGTCTAAAAAGCCAAGCCAGAGTTTATGAAAGACAAAAAAGAATTTAGCTGCCAGGCTCTAGGAGGATTCCTAAAGTGCCAGTTCTACACAGAAAAGTAAGTGTCTACATCTACCAACACAGCGTCCACAGAGGAACACACTAGGGGCCCCTCAAGAATCTCAGTTCACACCTGTGGTGTGCCTACAATGAAGGCCTCCTGGCTCTGTGTCCACACAGGCAGGGTATCTGGCACATCAGTTTCCTCACCACCGAATACCTTGAGAGGCCTGTCCTGGAGTCCACCTTCTGGGAGACTAGGGGCCACATCATCATATATGGGATGCACTCCTAAGATGACTCACTCACAACCTTCTTAAGGAGCCAATTTCTCAAATGAGCAGCAGTGCAGGACCAGGCCTCAGTGGGTCTCTTCGACAGACTTAAGAGTTAAAGGAAAGAAACAGACTGCTGCTTCATGCTCCTGGCTCAGGAGGAAGAGTGGCCCATATCCACATGTGTTGGGGCCAGTGTGGCCTGGCCAGGGCACTCAAATATCTGCTCCTACAGGCAGTCCAAAAGGGTCAAAATGAGCAAGTCTCCTGGTGGTTATGTCACCCCCAGACTGTTCCCCACTCATATTGATAGAAGGTGGGCTGGAGAACTCTGAAGCCCAAGGGTATGGGCTATTGACAAGATTTCCATCTGCCCCCAACCCCTCCTGGCATCCTAGCCTATGCCTGAGGCCCACCCTGTACCAACTGCTCAGTCCTAGTCACCTCCCAAACATCCCATCTCCTCCTCCCACTCTCTGCATAGACATGGTCTCCTAACTGCCCCAGAGAAAAGCAAGGGATGCCCCCATGTCCCTCTTAGCCTAAAGATCTATGGCTTCTGTCCTTTGATATGCCCTGACAACAAACTCTGTCAGCCTGTTCACTAAATCTATCAGTCCTCTGTGAGATTGCAGATAAGGCACTTCCCTGAGTGTCAGTCACGCTCTGCTCTCTCACTGTGGGAGGCATGGGCATCTTTCCTTTGAGGACTGCCTAAAACAGGAGCTCCTTAAACATTTGGGAAATTGGACAAGAGGAACAATTTCAGTAGCTGCCTTGGACAGCAGGTAGCTGTGTGCCCAGAGCAAGAGAGGAGCCTATCAGAATCAAAAAGGAGAAAGGACAACACCAGAAAAGAAGCAAAGAGGGCCCCCACTAGAGTCAAAAGAAAGGGAGAAGCTCCCAGTCTGGCCTGGTGCACACCGGGGAAGAATGGGGACTGAGGTGGAGGAGGATGTCCCTCACCAATCCTGTACTTAAACTCCCCCCTGCTTCTCCACTCTGCCACTGTTCCAGCCTGGCACACCCACCCAAGTGCAGTCTTTGGCCTTATAAGCTCCAGGCTCCAATCCAAGAAAGTCATCCAAACCCAGACCCTGCATGAAGTCCTTCCTCTCAAATACCCACACACAGACTGGGGGGATGGGGACCAACAACCAGTTCACTGTGTGCCAGGTCACCAGACTGACAAAGTAGTGCCCAAGTGACCTCACTTCATTGCCACTGGTTTAAAACAAGCAATCACAGGGGCGCCTGGGTGGCTTAGTCGGTTAAGTGTCCAACTTTCGCTTAGGTCATGATCTCGCGGTTCATGGGTTTGAGCCCCGCGTTGGGCTCTGTGCTTACTGCCAGCTCAGAGCCTGGAGCCTGTTTCAGAGTCTGTGACTCCCTCTCTCTCTGACCCTCCCCTGCTCACGATGTCTCTCTCTCTCCTAGAAATAAAAAAAACATTAAAAAAAAAATTAAAAAACAAAACAAACAAAACAAACAAAAAACAAGCAATCACAAGGGGCCAGGGCAGAGCCTCACACCCACACAGGGCTGCTCCTCTTCTAACTCCAGTGACCACTCTGGGCCCCAGGGCCTAGCAACATCCTAGTTCAGGTAGCTGATCAGAGTCCCCAGCAGAGGGTCCAGAACACAGCCTTGTTTATGTTCTGTGTGCAGTGTCAAGGTAGCTCACTCTGAGGCTGAGGAGCTGGAAATCTGCCAACCCTGGACCCAGAACCAATGGCCAGCCTGGCAGTACACACATGCCCTGCCCTTCCAGCTCCAGCAGGGCATTCTCAGGAGGAGTGGCTGGCTACATCCTTCCCCCACCACAGAAAGGACCAGCACAGCTGGAAGGGGCAGGGCTGACCATGGCAGAGTGTGCCTCCAGCTCTGCACCACCTGCTCCCTGTATCTCTCACCCCCCACCCCCTCCATCTTGGGTAGGGCCTACTCCACAGTAAGATGGTTGCCTTAGAGGCTACATGAGGCATTTGCTCCTGGGAAGGACAGGTGCTAATAAAGAATAGAATGGCTCCTCTCTCCTCTCAGCAGGAAGGACCAGTGCCCTAGCACATTAGGGCTAGTGTCCACCACCCTGCAGATACAAACCCATGATCAGGGAAAAGCTATAGGGAAGAAACCAGCCTTGAGGAATGAAGCATGACCTACAATTTCTGCAAAAAAGCAGCGAGGAGTTACCTCAGAATACTTTCTAAAGAGCAGGTAAAGGGGCTCCTGGGTGGCTTAGTCCATTGAGCATCTGACTTCAGCTCAGATCATGATCTCACAGTTCATGAGTTTGAGCCCCACACTGGGCTTGCTGCTGTCAGCACAGAGCCCACTTAGGATCCTCTGCCCCCCTCTCTCTGCCCCTCCCCCGCACTCGTGAGTGTGCGCGCGCACAAGTTCTCTAAGATAAACATTAAAAAAAAAAAAAGCAGGGGCGCCTGGGTGGCTTAGTCGGTTAAGCGTCCGACTTTCGCTTAGGTCATGATCTCGCGGTTCGTGGGTTCGAGCCCCGCGTCGGGCTCTGGGCTGACTGACAGCTCAGAGCCTGGAGCCTGTTTCAGTCTGTGACTCCCTCTCTCTCTGACTCTCCCCTGCTCATGCTGTCTCTCTCCTAGAAATAAAAAAAATATATATTAAAAAAAAAAAAAAAAAAAGATAAGGCTGGATTACTGTGATGGCAAATTAGAATCTGCTTCAAAATCCCTAGCCAGTGAGGGTTCTACCACAGGTCCATTCCAGAACTGCCAGCCCACAAAAAGCAGCCCCCTCTTCCTGGAGTAGGACCCTGTCCCAGCTGCTGCCTGCAGGCAGTCACAAACCCTGACAGCAGCAAGCCCACTCTAAGGATGAGGCTCCCAGGACTGCAAGGCTATCTGAGGCACAGGCTGCTACCCAGGAAGCTGGGCGGGAGCC
>JAESUZ010003690.1:0-46249 GCA_017311185.1 Proteles cristata cristata | reverse complement strand
TCCATTTCTTTGTGTCTTCTTCAATTTCCTTCATAAGTTTTCTATAGTTTTCATCATACAGATCTCTTGTATCCTTAGTTAGGTTTATTCCGAGGTATTTTATGGTTTTTTGTGCAATTGTGAATGGGATCCGTTTCTTGATTTCTCTTTCTGTTGCTTCATTGTTGGTGTATAAACATGCAACCGATTTCTGTACGTTGATTTTGTACCCTGCAACTTGGCTGAATTCTTGGATCAATTCTAGTAGGCTTCTGGTGGAGTCTGTCGGGTTTTCTATGTAGAGTATCATGTCATCTGCGAAGAGTGAAAGTTTGACTTCCTCTTTGCCAATTCTGATGCCTTTGATTTCCTTTGTTGTCTGATGGCTGATGCTAGGACTTCCAGCACTATGTTAAACAGCAGTGGTGAGAGTGGGCATCCCTGTCATGTTCCTGATCTCAGGGGGGAAAGCTCTGAGTTTTTCCCTGTTGAGGATGATGTTAGCTGAAGGCTTCTCATAGATGGCTTTGATGATGTTTAAGTAGGTTCCTTCTATCCCAACTTTCTCGAGAGTCTTTATTAAGAAGGGATGCTGTATTTTGTCAAATGTTTTTTCTGCATCTATTGACAGGATCATATGGTTTTTATCTTTTCTTTTATTGATATGATGTATCACATCGATTGATTTGTGAATGTTGAACCAGCCCTGTAACCCAGGAATGAATCCCACTTGATCTTGGTGGATGATTCTTTTGATATGCTGCTGGATTCGATTTGCAAGGATCTTGTTGAGAATCTTTGCATCCGTATTCATCAAGGATATTGGCCTGTAGTTCTCTTTTTTTGCTGAATCTCTGTCTGGCTTGGGAATCAGTGTGATGCTGGCTTCATAAAATGAGTCCGGGAGTTTTCATTCGCTTTCGATTTTTTGGAATAACTTGAGAAGAATTGGGATTAATTCTGTTTTAAATGTCTGGTAGATTTCCCCAGGGAAGCCATCAGGTCCAGGGCTCTTATTTGTTGGGAGATTTTTGATCACTGATTCAATTTCTTCACTCGTTATGGGTCTGTTCAGGTTTTCTATTTCTTCCCGTGTGAATTTTGGTAGTGAGTGTGTGTTTAGGAATCTGTCCATTTCTTCTAAGTTGTCCAATTTGTTGGCATATAATTTTCCATAGTATTCCCTGATAATTGCTTGTATTTCTGAGGGGTTGGTTGTAATAAGTCCATTTTCATTCATAATTTTGTCTATTTGTGTGCTCTCTCTTTTCTTTTGAATAAGTCTGGCTAGAGGTTTGTCAATTTTGTTTACCTTTTCAAAAAACCAACTCTTGGTTTCATGGACCTGTTCAATTGTTTCTTTGGTCTCTATGTTGTTTATTTCTGCTCTAGTTTTTACTATTTCTCTTCTTCTACTGGGTTTAGGGCGTTCTTGTTGCTCTGCCTCTAGTTCCTTTAGGTGAGCTGTTAGATTTTGGACTTGCGCTTTTTCTAATCTCTTGAAATAGGCCTGGAGAGCAATGTACTTTCCTCTTAGGACTGCCTTTGCCGCATCCCATAGATTTTGAATTGTTGTGTTTTCATTTCATTTGTTTCCATATATTTTTTAATTTCATCTCTAATTGCCTGATTGGCCCATTCATTCTTTAGAAGGGTGTTCTTTAGCCTCCATGTTTTTGGAAGTTTTCCAGACTTCTTCCTGTAATTGATTTCAAGTTTCAAAGCATTGTGATCTGACAGTGTGCATGGTATGATCTCTATTCTTTTATATTTATTGAGGGCTGCTTTATGTCCCAGTATGTGATCTATCTTGGAGAATGTACCATGCGCACTTGAGAAGAAAGTAAATTCCCTGGCCTCAGGATGTAAAGTTCTAAATATATCCGTCAGGTCCATCTGGTCCAATGTGTCTTTCAAGTCCATTATTTCTTTCGTGATTTTCTGTCTGGTTGACCTATCCATTGCTGTAAGCGGAGTATTAAAGTCCCCTGCTATGAGCACATTCTTATCTAGAAGCTTGTTTCTGTTTGTGATTCATTGTTTTAGATATTTAGGTGCTCCCATATTCGGTGCGTAGACATTTATGATTATTAATTCTTCCTGATGGATGGACCCTTTAATTATTATGTAGTGCCCTTCTTCATCTCTTGTGATTGTCTTTAATTTAAAGTCCAGTTTGTCTGATATAAGTATCGCTACTCCGGCTTTCTTTTGATTTCCTGTATCATGATATATATTTCTCCATCCCCTTACTTTTAATCTGAAGGTATCTTCCCGTCTAAAATGAGTTTCTTGCAGACAGCATATAGATGGTTTTTGTTTTTTAATCCGTTCTGCTACCCTATGTCTTTTGATTGGAGCATTCAGCCCATTTACATTCAGTGTTATTATTGAAATATGTGGGTTTAGAGTCTTTGTATCTTTTGTAGGGTTCATGTTTGTGGTGGTGTCTCTGGAATCTTTGTTCCTTGCAACCTTTCCTTCACAGCATCCCCCTCAGGATTTCTTGTAGGGCTGGCTTACTGGCGACACATTCTTCCAATTTCTGTTTGTTTGGAAAGGTTTTTATCTCTCCTTCTATTTTGAATGACAGGCTTGCTGGATAGAGGATTCTTGGCTGCATATTTTTACTGTTCATCACACTGAAGATCTCTTGCCATTCCTTTCTGGCCTGCCACGTTTCAGTAGATAGGTCTGTCACCACTCTGATGGGTTTCCCTTTGTATGTGAGGGCCCTTTTCTCCCTCGCTGCTTTCAAAATTCTCTCTTTGTCTTTGTATTTTGCCATTTTTACGATGATATGTCGTGCAGACGATCGATTCAAGTTACGTCTGAGAGGAGTCCTCTGAGCCTCTTGTATTTCCACATTGACTTCCTTCCCCAGGTCGGGGAAGTTCTCTGCCATAATTTGTTCCAGGACTCCTTCAGCACCTTTCCGTCTCTCTTCCTCTTCTGGGATTCCTATGATATGGATATTGTTGCGTTTGACTGTGTCGCTGAGCTCTCGAATTCTTCTTTCCTGTTCCTGGATCAGTTTGTCTCTTTTTTGTCAGCTTCTTGTTTTTCTATAATGGTGTCTTCTAAATCACTTATTCTCCTTTCTGCCTCTTCAATCCGTGCATTGGAGGGCTCTAATTTATTATGTATCTCATTTATCGCATTTTTTTAATTCTTCATGCCTATTTTTATTTTCCATTCTGTCTGTAGCCATAGTTTCTTTGATGTCCCCTATGTTTTTTTCAAGCCCTGCTATTAATTTCACCATTATTATTCTCAAATCTTGTTCACTTATGCTGCTGATATCTGTTTTGAGCAGTTCATTATCTGTCATTTCTTCTTGGAGTTTCTTTGGAGGAGAGCTCTTTCGTTTCGTCATTTTAGTTAGCTTTCCGGCTCTTGTTGGTTTCAAAGACCTGTTATGCTCTCTGTTTCTATGAGCACTGCTATATCCAAGAAACTCTTTGACTTTCCAGGGCCTATCCTTTCAGAGATTGTTTTTGAATGGTATCCCTCGGTCACTCTTGTTGGGACCTTAGTTATTTTATTTTCCTATTCGTAGTGATATTTGGGACTCTTCACCTTGTGTACTCTATCTTGTTTCTTGAGGTAGCCCTGGAAAAGAAAACAGACAGACAAACACACAGGGAGCAGGAGCACACAAACACACAGGCTGATTCAACTTACATGCAAAGTGAGAGGGAAAACGAAAAAGTTAATAGAAAAGACGGAGGAGGGAGGGCGAATAGGGAGCATAAAATACATAAAAGGGTCAAAAAGGGGAAAAGAAAAGGAAAAAAGAAGAAAACCGATGGACAAAAAACGGTTTAAAGCATATACCTGGATTTCCCAGCTACAGTTAAATAGCCGTGTGTATGCAGTGCTGGTTGAAGAGCATAGAGAAAAAGAGAGAAGGCAGGGTGAGACAAGGCAGATTTGGAAGTAGAATGAACAGGCAAAAGGGATAAGAAACTTTTTTTCAAAGAGGTAAAGGGTAGAAAATGGTTGGTTAGGTGAGAGAAGGATGCTGGAATTATCCAGAGAAACTATATAGTCTAATTACTCCTGAGAGAAATAGCTGAAAAAGTCGGTAGGTGTAGAATTTACATTTACAGAATGGACTTGTTGTGATTGTTTAAGCAGGCTGGCGACCAGAGTTAATCAGGTCAGTGTTTTGGGGAAAAAAGCGAGAAAAGAGAAAAAAGAAGAAAAAAAAGAGAAAAGAAAGGGGAAAAAAAAAAAGAAAGAAGAAAAAAAAAGGAAAAAAAAAAGGGAAAAAGAAAAAAAAGAAAAAAAGGGAGGAGGGCACGTCTCAGGCAGGGATGGGCGTGGTGTGATCCGATGCCTCAGGCGGGGGTTCTGCCTTGGCGATTGTGGGGAGGAGAGTGACGGTGCTCCAGTCCCTTCTTGAACCCCGCGCTGCAGCTCGCTTTTTTTTTTTTGGCGTGTCAACTCCCCGTTCCGGGGACGCAGCCGAAGTTGGTTGCACTCTTCAACCCAGGCCAGTTTCAATCTCCAAATCCCAGTCCGCGCCCCGCTGAAGTTGCCTTAGACACAGCTTCCCAGACAACCCCCTCGGGCTATTCCAGGCTCCCTGCTGAGCTCTGGGGGCGGAGTCAGGATCGCTGTTTCCTTCTCTGGGTCGGGCTGGTGCGCATGCGCGGGGGCTTGCCTGCCGGGTCCGCATAGCCTGAGCCCGCTGGAGTGAGGAAAACCGGGTCTCTCTACGGCTCGTCACCCGAAACACGAACTCACAAGCAAATTTCCCAGTTTTTAGCTCTTTGCCTTCCCTCTCGAGTTCCAGCCAGCCAGGAGCGCGGATGCCTGGTGTCTGCGCGTCTCTTTCAGGGGTCCCACCCGCCCTGGAGCTACAATGGCGGCAGGCGCGCCCGCGCCGCTTTAAAAATCAACCTCCATGAGCGGCACACAGAAGCAGTTTGTGTGCTCAGCCTCCCCCAGGACCAGTTGTCGCGAGGGGACCTGGTGTGCAGGTATTTGGCAAGTATGGTCTTTCTATGCATCGAGCGGAGATTTTTCTGTCTCGGACTCTCTCCTTTTCCCCTCTCACTCCCCGTAGAGGGTAGAGGGGGATCGCCTCCCACCCTGGAGGCTCCGATCCCGGCCCGATTTTACCTTCCCTGGTTCGCACTCACGTTAGAAGGCTTTCTCAGTGGATTCTGCGTCCTTTTTCTCCGAGTCTCTCAGGTTTTGTCTGGTTTCCAATGGCTTCATATCTTTTCTGTGTGATGTATGGGCGCGAGTTTAAGTACGGAGCTCCTTACTTCTCCGCCATCTTGCCTCCCTCCTCCCCATTCGTTTTTTAGTAGTGTGTTCTTTAACCTCCATATTTTTGGAGGTTTTCTAGATTTTTTCTTGTGATTGATTTCAAGTTTCATAGCATTGTTATTTGAAAGTGTGCATGGTATAATCTCAATTCTTTCATATTTACTGAGGGCTGTTTTATGACCCAGTATGTGAATTATCTTGGAGAATATACCATGTGCACTCAAGAAGAAAGTGAATTCTATAGCCTCAGGATGTAGAGTTCTAAATATATCTGTCAGATCCATCTGGTCCAATGTGTCATTCAGGTCCATTGTTTCCTTAGTGATTTTCTATCTAGTTGATCTATCCATTGCTGTAAGTGGAGTATTAATGTCCCCTGCAATTAGCACATTCTTATTAATAAGATTGTTTCTGTTTGTGATTGTTTTAAGTATTTGGGTGATCCTGAATTTGGTGCATAGATATTTATAATTGTTAGCTCTTCCTGATGGATAGACCCTTTAACTATTATGTAATCCCTTTTTCATCTCTTGTTACTGTCTTTAGTTTAAAGTCCAGTTTGCCTGATATAAGTATGGCTACTCCAGCCATCTTTTGACTTCCTGTAGCATGGTAGATATTTCTGCATCCACTCACTTTTGATCTGAAGGTGTCCTCAGGTCTAAAATGAGTCTCTTGTGTACAGCAAATAGATCTGCTTATGTTTTTATCCATTCGGCTACCCTTTATCTTTTGATTGGAGCATTTACTCCATTTACATTCAGTGTTATTATTGAAAAATATGGGTTTAGAATCATTGTGTTCTGTGTAGGATTCCTGCTTGTGGTGGTGTTTCTGGTGCCTTATGTTCCTTGCAACATTTCCCTCATAGAGTCCCCCTCAGGATATCTTGTAGGGATGGTTTAGTGGTGATGAATTCCTTCAATTTCCATTTGTTTGGGAAAAACTTTATCCCTCCTTCTATTCTGAATGATAGGCTTGCTGAATAAAGGATTCTTCGCTGCGTATTTTTTTCTGTTCATCACATTGGAGATTTCCTGCTTTTCTTTTCTGGCCTGCCAAGTTTCAGTAGATAGGTCTGTAACCACTCTGATAGGTCTCCCTTTGTATATTAGGGTCTTTTTATCCCTAGCTGCTTTCAGAATTCTCTCTTTATCCTTATGTTTTGTCAGTTTTACTATATGCCGTGCAGGAGATCGATTCAAGTTATGTCTGAGGGGAGTTCTGTGTGCCTCTTGGATTTCAATGTCTGTTTCCTTCCCCAGATTGAAGTAGTTCTCAGTATAATTTGTTCAAGGATTCTTTCAGAGCCTTTTCCTCTCTCTTCCTGTTCTGGAATTACTTTGATATGGATATTGTTCCGTTTGATTGTATCACTCAGTTCTTGAATTCTTCTTTCATGCTCCTGGATCAGTTTATCTCTCTTTTTTTCAGCTTCCTCTTTTTCTGTAATTGTGTCTTCTAATTCACCTTTCTCCTCTCTGCCTCTCCTTTCCGTGCAGTGACCTCCTCCATTTTATTATACACCTCATTTATAGCATTTTTTAGTTCATCACAACTATTTTTAAGGTCCATAATCTTTGAAACAATAGTGTCTCTTGTGTCTTCCATGCCTTTTTCAAGCCCTGCAATTAGTTTTATGACTATTGTTCTAAATTTTTGTTCAGTTATGTTGCTTATATCTGTTTTCAGCAATTCTTTACTATCACTTCTTCCTGGAATTTCTTTAGAGGAAAGTTCTTCCGTTTCATCATTTTGGCTAGCTTTCTGTCTCTTGTCAGTTCTTAAAGCTTGTTATGTGCTCTGCCCCTGTAAGTACTGCTATCTTAAAGGAGTCTCATAGACTGTCCAGGGCCTCTCCATTTAGGAAGTGTTCTTTTGATGGTGTCCTCTTGTTTTGTTGAGACTTTGGTTATTTTATTTTCTTACTTGTAGTGTAGTTGGGACTCTCCACAATGTGTACTTTGGCTTGTTTCTTGAGGTAGCCCTGGAACGGAAAACAGGCAGAAAAACAAACAGAGAACAAAAGCCGGCAAAAGCACAAAAAAATCAAACAATCCAAAAGGAAAAACAAAACAAAATGAAAACAACAGAAAACAAAGGGCAGTTTAAGAGCATAAAACCAGAAATCCCAGCTACAAATAAAGAGCAGGGTGGAGGAAGTGTTGATGGAAGAAGATTATTTAAAAAGCGGAAATGACAGGGATGGGAAGAAAGAGAAATTGAACATTGACTAGGCAGGGAGAGTAAAAGGCTTAATTCAGGTAGAGAAAAAAGAGAATAAGGTAGGAGGTGAGGAGAGGGAAAATAAGATATTATGTTACCCTGAGAAACTGTATAATCTGATTATTTCAGAGAGAGAGAAAGGAATGGTGGAGATAGAACATGCATCAAGAGAATGGATTATATATGCCTGTTTAAGCAAACCTATAACCAGAATACCTGGTTCACAGGAAGGGAGAGATAAGAATGAGATAAGGGAGAATATATCTGAATAGCAAGAATTCATCTAGAGTTAATCACGGCAATCCCTCAGTCCTGATTTGGGTGAGGGGCTGTTTCCATATCATCTATCCAGGCTCCAGTAACAAAGCAGCTACCCAGCGTAGATGGGCATGGCTTGGTGTAGGTGGGTCTTGCCTCCACTGTGGGTCCCACAGCCCTGCCTTGGTAGTTGTGGGGAGAAAAATGGTAACCCCCCCCAGTCCCTTATCAAACCAGGGGTTGCAAATCACTCTTTTGGGTCCAATCTCACTGTACCGAGGGCGTAGCCAAGGTGGGCCATGTTCTATGTCCTGAACCCAGCCTAGTTTCCAGATCTTACTCTGTGCGCATTCATGATACCACCCCAAATGTAATCCAACAAGCTGGGGCACTTCCTAGCAGGGGATCGAGTAGGGAACTGGTTCCTCCTGGTGCTGAATGCATCCTTTGCATAGCGCCTATTATGGAGGGAATTTCTGGGACCAGGGCACCAAGCGCAAATAAATCTCCATAGTTAGAGATAGGATCTCTCTCCGAAAGCCCTGCAGTTAGAGATGGGATTATAGAATCCCTCTCCATCCCCGGCCAAGTTTTTCTCTTCTCCAAGGACGGTTCTAAGATCCCCCAGCTGCTCTTTCTGTTCCTTTTGTCTCCCCGCAGAGGGGGCTCCCTCCCCTCCATGCCTCCATGTCCTGTCCCATTTTTATTTTCCCCATTTCTCAATCACATACTTATGAGGCTGTCTTCTTAGTGCACTCTGTCTCTTCCTCACAGAAAAAGAGGTTCAGAGTCATTTGTCTTCAGCCCTTCTTTGTTTGAGAGATGCAGGCAGGAAGTATGGAACTCCGTCTATCTCCATCATCTTGCCTGGACTCCTCTTCCTTCTTGACTGACAGTGTGGCTCTGCCACCACAGCCTTGGCCAGCGAGAAGCAGAGGCAGAGGCAGAGTGAGAGGGTTTGCGGGAGTGTCAACTGTGGCCTCATGGAAGGACTGGGGAACTGCCGCCTCCATGGTCGCCATCTGAGACTCGCTCCCTCCTTCCCTCCCAAGCTCCAGGTGACAGACAGGGCATCTGATAGTGATATTTTACATATACCTATTGCCACGTTACACCATGGACTTTTAGTGCTATCTTTACACTAGAAATAGAATCATTAGCGCTTTAAATCTGATCAGATTACAGAACCCATTTTGGAAACCCCCAAATCAATTTCCTAAACTTATTCTGAAAGTTATATTCCTTTAGAACCACTCTTGGTACCAAAATCTGTATCAGTCAGGGTTCTCCAGAGAAACAGAAACAAACAGAACCAGTAGGAGAGATATGTACATATACATCTTATATATATCTTGATAGTGATACAGGTATTATAGATAGATTAATTATTTCAGAGAATTGACTGGCAGTTGCAGTCTCCAGTCTGAAAAGCTTAGGACCCATCTATAGAGCTGGAAACTCTCAAACAGGAGTTGATGCTGTTGTTTGAGGCAGACTTTTCTTTTTCTTCAGGGAAAGGTTTTGTGCTTTTACAGTATTTTTAGTGATTGACAGAGGCTCCACTCTACAACAGTGAGAATAATCTCCTTACTTTAAAATTCCACCTACTGATTGTAGATCACATATCATCCACCACATTATCACCACATCTACAAATAGCTTCACCAAATATTCAGGTTAGTGTTTGAACTGTGCACTATAGTTGAGGCAAAGACACATAAAAACTGCTACAAGTAATATATGATAACTTTTTATACTGATCTGCAATATTATGATTGCCTGATACTCCTACTGAAGTCTTTTCCTATACCTTGTGTGTACTTATTTTGTGAAAAATTCACCCAATACCTTTTATTTAACTGTTGTCGAATAAACTATATAATGTATTTAGTGTTTATTGATGAAGGCATAACAGAATCATTTTCTAAGCACTCACATTATATAATCTTCTGTTTAACAAGGTTGTGTGTGGTAAAACATTTTCAAAAATAAAAAAAAAATATTTATGAACAAAATCTTCATAACAATTTATAAAATTATTCACCATCCGGTGCACCTTCCCTCTCTCAATACAGAGATATCTTTTTTTCCACAGTATGAGATTAAGTTGTTGGCTTATTTTAACTTAGCATTATGTTCTCAAGATTCATCCATACTGTTAAATACCTCTGCAGAATTTCCTGTTTTCTAGCTGAATAATATACCACTATATGTATATACCACATTTACTATCCATCCATCTGCTGATGACACTTGGCTTGCTTTTGTGAATAGCTACAAATAATGCTGCTATGATCATAGGCATTGTGACATCTGAAAACCCCTGCTTTTAATTCTTTGGGTTTATAGCCAGAAATTACTGATCATATGATAATTTTTTAAAATGTTTTTGAGGAAGCACCATACTGTTTTCTACAGAATTATACCATTTACATATCTCAATGACAGTGCATAAGAATTCAAATTATTCCACACATCCTTACCAACACTTTGTTGTTTTCTTTCTTCTTTTTCTTTATTATTTTTTGATAGTCTAGTTATCCTTGATGGGTTTGAGATGTATATCTCATATTGCAATTTTGTTTTGTACTCTTCCTAATGACAATAGTGATGTTGAGCATCTTTCCATGTGCTTGCACATTTTTATATCTTCCCTTGAAGATATATCTATTTAAGTTCTGCCACATTTTTAATCAGGTTATTTGGGTTTTGTTGTCGTTGTTGTTGTTGTTACTCAGTTGTAGGAGTTATTTTCATATTTGAATATTAATCATTTTTCATGTATACAAGATTTGCAGATTTTTTTTTTTCATTATATAGGTTGCTGCCTTTAGCCTGTTATTGTTTCCTTTTATGCACAGAAGTTCTAGTTTTGATAATATATCAGTCCATTTTATTTTTACTTTTCTTGCTCGTGCTTTTGGGTCGCTTATACAACAAATACTCAACCAATGTCATAAAATGCTTCCGAATGTTTTCTTTCATGTGGCATGCATAGTTTTAGGTCTTACATTTAGATTGTTGATATTACTTTTGAGTCATTTTTATATGGTATAATGTTCAATTTTAATTTTGTTTCTCTGTGGATATTCACAGAAGTTTTACTGTAGTACCATTTGGCGTGAAGACCACTTTTTTCCATTTTGAATTCATGGCACCTTGGTAAAAATTACTGAACATATATGTGGAGGGCTTTTCTTTTCAATTTGTTGGCCATATGTCTGTCTTCTATGCCTATATTACACTATTTTGATTACTGAAGTGTTGTAATAAATTATTGAAATCAGGAAGTGTGAGACCCTTAGCTTCTTGCTCTTTTTTTCAAGATGATGGTCATTTTGGGAGTCCTTTGAGATCCCATATGAATGATGAATGGATTTTTCTTTTATGCAAAAAATAAAACTGACCACAATTTTCATAGGGATTGTATTGAATCTTGAAGTTGCTTGATTGAATGGGAATGCTAGGAGTGAGCCTGGTAATAGAGTGTATGTATGAGTTTTCCATGATCGCTATAACAAATTACCACAAGTAATAGCCCTCAAGACAACGATATTTATTGTTTTCACAGTTTCTATAGATCAGAAGACATATGATGAGAAGAGGAAGAGAGCTGTGAGATAATTAAATTTTTTGAACAGCTTGCAGCCCACTTGATAAATATATCTGAGACATAGAGTTTTGACATTCTTCAGGGAACTCATGGATGCTTCCTGATGTTATGTTTTGCCAGAGTCTAGTGCCAACCTTTTATATCTTGAAAAATAGCCAGACCTCCAAGATCCCATATATTCTTCTTTTTAACATGCAGAAATCCCTTTTAAAAACTTACATTATTTCTAACTCTGCCTCCAACTTAAATGTATGTAATGAGTTTCTACTTAAAAATCACAAAAGTGTACTTTTCTTCCCATTGGGAAGCACCATTTTGCATCATAAAAACTTCTCAAGAACTTTTTTCTGATGGTTGCAGCCAGCGACCCCAGGTCATGGTAGGCTTTACTCTCTGCTTCAGATACCGAAAGACTATGATCATGTGACTGCTTGCTTCTTTTCTGAAGGTTCTAGGGGAAGAATCTTCTTCAATGTTCATAAGTTGTTGACAGTATTAAGTTTGCTCCCAGGGGCAGTATTTTCTGCTGGCTGTCAGCTGGGGTCACTTGCTCTGACCGACTAATTCTACATTTATGTTGCATCTTCATCTTCAAATCAGAAATCATAGTCAGTTCCTTTTCTGCTTCAAATATTTTCTGACTCATTCTTCTGCTGCACTCCTTCTTCTGCCTCCAGCTGGAGAAAGTTATGGCATTTAAAGACTAAATATTATATTGACCTTATTTGTATTATCTTGGATATTCTCTCACCTTAATGTCGCAAACTTAATTGCATCTTAAAGTCTTCTTTTCTGTAATCAAACATATCTGACAGGTTTTAAGGATTAGGCATGACATCGTTGAAAACTTTTCCTATTAAAATGAAGAGCATTGTTTTAGTAGAGCCATGGGAGGAAACAGATGAAAGGTATCACTACTGCACACTGCCTCAACTTCTGCCAAGATATTAAAGATGCTGATTACATCACCAAGAAATTACACACAGAAATTAATGAAGGGGGAATAGAAATAAAAATTTTAAGAACTAACATAATTTCTTGAGAAAACCACTATGAGACGAAAGATCCTTGTCCTAGGTGAATGTGACAGTCAGTTTGAGGGGAGGTGTGCCTGCAGCTTTACCTAACTAGGGAGCTGAGGTTGACAGTGCATGAACAGGTTTAGAGAAACTAATTTTGAAAATTCTTCCACTACCAAGGTCTCTTATTTCCAGAAACTTTGTGATCTAAATATTTGTGTCCTCCTAAACTTTGATATGTTGAGATACTGTGATAGTATTAGAGGTAGGGCTGGTCCTGTACTTAGGTCATGAAGGTGTGGAGCTCTCTTAAATATAATTTGTGCTTTGATAGTGTTAGCATATTTCACATAGAGCTTCCTAGCCCCCACATCATGTGAAGATACAAAAGTCTGTGGCCTGTAAGAACACTTTCACTCAACAATGTTGACATCCTTGAGTTGGACTTCCAGCCCCTGAACTGGAAGTAAGGCCCAGTCCATGGTATTTGTTATAGCTATTCTAAAATTTTAACACACTTTACATCTAAGGAATGGCCAAATCATTGGGATCACTAGTGCTGTTGCTCCGGGGTGTAATGAGAACAACTAAAAAGCTCTGCTGGGATAGAAAGATTATGAGAACACCGACAAGGGCTTTCATTTGCTATTCAGGCATTTTCTCTGATCTTCCCCAAAAGAAGAAACCAGGGAGGTAGCTCAGTTTCCACTGCTTTGATTCTTCCTAGGGCTTTTAAAAAGAAATTTAGTGACTGTGTTCTACTCCTAGTGCCAGTGGGGGAAAACTAGGAGTCTTAATGGGACTTGTGCTTCTGACTGTGATAGAATAGCTTGCAAACACCAATATTCCTCCACAAAACAGCTACAGAGCTGTGACTTTTTTAAAAGATATATTCAAATATGCAATCTTCAAATCTCATCAGACAATACACTGAATCCTATATAAAGTAAGGAACCAAATCCCCTGGAAATAGTCAACTGCAGATAAGTGGGCAGATATACCCCATGAGCTGAATATTTGCGAAATTTTTTTTTGCTACCTCTTGGCATGGAGCAAGATGCGCTGCAAATCTGCACCATAAGTACTTGCTTTGGAGGCAATAGAGAGACAGAAGAGCTTAGCAGCTCCAAAAGCAAGAGAGACACAAATTGAAGTAGAAAGATGTCAAGGCTGCAGGGACTTAGAGACCAGCAACTATGAGAAAGAAGGCTGCAGAATGTAAAATTGTTTCACTTAGGCATTGTTATTGCTTTTTTAGGGCCAAAAGGTGGGAACAAGCTAAAAGCTGCTAAAAATATACATATGGAGGTTTCACTTAACTTGATGTTGTAGAACAATTATAGTATTCAGACCACCCTGGGTGAAGATGGTCTCAGTAATGCCCTAGGTTTTAGTTGAACTGCTAACCAAAAAGGATTGCTAATCTTGGAGGGCCACAGTTCAGAGCCAAAAGTAGAATAAGCCTACCAGAAACTGCAATACACTTATTCTTCTGCAGTCCCTCTCAAATTAAAGTCCAATTTAGTTTACTAGGATATGATGGAGAAGCCATTCCAGAGGAAAATATTACAGAGATATAGACTTACTAAAATAAAAAGACCGCAAAGAAAAATTAAACAGACAATAGAAAAACAACAACAGAGCTTTAAGCTGCTCAGTCGGTTCAGTCCTCATACTCGACATTTCCATTCAGGTCATGATTCCTAAGGTTCACAGCTTAGGATTCTCTCCATTCTCTCTCTTCTGTCCTTGTTGAGACTCTCTCTCTCTCTCTCTGTCTCCCTCTCTCAAATAAATAAATAAATAAATATTTAAAAATTTTAATAGATAACACAGTTGGGCTGAAATTATCTGACAAATATGTAGGCTGAAATACAGAAAGCAAAAACAATGAAAATATAGAAAGAGCATAAGACATACAAGGCACAAGTGGAAAATGATTAATACAGACAGTTAAAGCTGTGAGAGAGGAAACTATAGGGTAGTATTGCAAAGATAATGGCTGAGTTTTCAAAATTGATTAATGATATCAAAATACAAGTTTAAGAAATACACCCTGGAAGGTAACATAAAACTCAACCATAGGCATAATGCAAAGTTATTGAAAAACACACAATCAAGAGAAAATTCCAGGTCAGACAAAAATGAAAATCACAAAACTAAAAAGTAAATAGAAAAATAATATTTAAGAATAAAAGAGAGCATAAAAGAAGATTTTAAAGATTTTAAAATAAAATAAGCATCAGAGGAGTTATTATTTATGCTGACAAAGCAGAAAATTACAAGGAAATATCTCAGAAACACACAAGTTACTAAGACTGGCACAAGAAAACATACCCAGCAATGCTATATCTATTACATTATTTTGTAGAGAATTTTTTGCATATTACATGAATTTTACACACAAACTCTGGTCTGTATGACTTCACTGGTGTTAGTCCTTCACATATGTTTGAAAATAATACTAAACCATTCAAACTTATCCAGATTATCCACAAGTAGGAGAGAGATCACATTAACCATTGTATGAAGCCACATTAACCTAAACAAAAAAAAAACCTAACAGAGAGTTGAAAAAAAGGAAGAGATATTCATGACTATAAATAAAAGTCTAAATAAATACCAACAAATTGAAAATTAATCTGTAAAATGCACATTAGAAGAAAAAGGAAATATATCCTGTGATTATCAAATATGTTCAAGAAAGGGCATTTCGTAGTAAACCAAACACGGCAAAAAACTAATAGCAAATCAAGAATTAGTAAATTTTCTTATATTCAAAGAAAGTAACAAAAATTAAATGCACATCATGCTTAATGAAGATAAAAGTTCAAAATCTTCCTTGAAGAAAATCAAGACCAAAATATATTTACATATTTTATATTATGTATTTTATAGACATTTATTTATTCAGTAGAGGAAAAATATTTCATAAATAGAAAGAAGAAACAAAAATTACCCGCAGATAATATAATTATGCATGTAAGATAATTGTCATATAATATAATTATGCATGCAGATAATTTGAAATAGTCAACATTTATTTTATATTAATGAGTGCACTTTATAAGGTCACTGAATACATTGTCAGTATACAGTAATTAATTATATTTTTATGTGACAGCAACAGGCAAAAAATAATTTTTAAAAGGATACAATGTGGAGTAGAAACAAAAGTCAATACTTAGCAATTGAACAAAAATTTTTTTGCACACTTTTATTTATTTTTAGGAGAGAGAGAGAGAGAGAGAGAGAGACAGCGTGAGCAGGGAGGGTCAGAGAGAGAGGGAGTCACAGACTGAAACAGGCTCCAGGCTCTGAGCCGGCAGTCAGCACAGAGCCCGACGCGGGGCTCGAACCCATGAACCGCGAGATCATGACCTAAGCGAAAGTCGGACGCTTAACCGACTAAGCCACCCAGGCGCCCCAAAGCAATTGAACAAATTTTGTGTAGCATCTTAACAATGAAAAATATAGAACAATAGTCAGGATAATTGAGGAAAACCTAAGTAAATGGAGGGGAATATCCCCTTTGTGTATTAGAAGATCTACTATGGTATAGATGCAATTCTCCCTAAAAATTGGCCTGTAAATTCAATACAATCCCAGCCAAAATCATGACAGCATATATAATGAGTATGTGTGGCTGTGTGTAAGTTAATAATCATCTTGTAAAATATATATGAAAATGCAAAGAGAAAATATATCTAAGAAAATTTCAAAGAATAAAAGTAAAGCGAGCACACTAACATTATCAAATAAAGGTTTAATAGACAATTACAGTGATAAAGACAGTATGTTATTCATATAAAGGTAGAAAAAAAGAGAAATAGAATGTAATAGAAAGTCTAGGAAGAGACCTACACAAATATGGTTACTTGAATTATGACAAAGCTGGTATTCCAATGAGTTGGAAGAAGACACTAAATTTAAAAAGTATAACAATCTCTCATAGAGATCTCTAGATTTTTAACAAAAAGAAATAAGGACATATTTTTTTAACCACATTTAGACTCTATGTAGTTAAATATTCTAGTTCTCTTTTCCTAAATCAAATTTTAAGCACATTTAGTCTACTGACTATACTTAGGTTGACATCATTGGAGACTACATTGCTCACAAAGCATGTAACATTTTTTCCATCCACTCTCATTGTCTTTAAAAATCTTGTTAGGAACACCTTTGTGGTTCAGTCAGTTAAGCCAAATCAAAGTCAATCCGACTTTGGCTTAGGTCACAATCCCATGGTTTGTGGGTTCTCTCTCTACATTGGGCTCTGAGCTGACAGCTCAGCCTGGAGCCTGCTTCAGATTCTGTGTCATCCTCTCTCTCTACCCCTTCCCTGTTCACACACACACACTCTCTCTCTCTCAAAAATAAACATTAAAAAAAAAAAGATATTTTTGCACTCTCTCAAAAAAATAAAACATTAAAAATTTTAAGAAAAAAATATATTTTTGCACTACACCTCTAGGCACTTACAGATGCATAACAGTGTATGTTCTTCCCGGAGTTATGAGAGATTATAATGCACAAAATTAAATTTGTGTTTCACCCTATGTGAGAAATTTCAGGTCTCTTCTCATTTAGGGTATTAAATAAATGGCATTTCAAAAAAATATTTGGCATACTTTATCTCTTTTTAAGGCCCTTAAACTCAAAGAAAATGATAATAATTTATAACCAAGAAAATACCTAAAAATACAGAAATTTTAAGTGTTTTCCCTACTAGAAGGCTGACATCCTGGATTTTTTTTTTTTTTTTTATTATAGGGTCCCCTGGCTGGCTCATTTGTTAAAGCATGAAACTCTTGATCTTGGGGTCATGAGTTCAGCTCCCAAATTGGATGTGAAGCCTACTCAAAAAAAATGCCCACCCTGGATATTTTATTAAAATGTAAAATGTAAAATACATGTAAAAGTGTATTTTATTACATGAATTAAAATACTCATTGGGGGAGCACCTGGGTGGCTCAGTAGGTTGAGCATCTCACCTCAGCTTAGGTCATGATCTCAGGGTTCACAGGTTCTAGCCCCGTCTTGGGCTCTGTGCTGACAGCTCAGAGCCTGGAGCCTGATTTGGTTTCTATGTCTCCCTCCCTGCTCCCTCCCTGCTCATGCTGTTTCTCTCTCTCAAAATAAATAAAAAACATTACAAAATTAAAAATAAATAAGTAAAATATGCATTTTGTGTCATCCTAATACAATAGATTATGAAGATTTGTTTAATAATTCTGTAGTTTTTTCAGGTAAAAATTAGAGTTTGAATCTAGAAATCAAGGGGACATTATAAAGTCAGTTAATATATATCCCTTAGAACTATAATACCTACAAATGGCAAACCCTAACATGAGGTTTACAAAGAAAAATATTCAGTAAAAAATAGAATAGTAATATACTTACTAACTATAATATAAATTATTAACCTACCTACCTTAATTAAGCTACCTGTAGGAGTAGGTTCTAAGATCAAGCATAGTCTCAAGCATAAAAGATACAAGATTGACATATAAATAAATGCCTAATCAAGGTGAATGCTATAACAGAAATAAAGCACTTTAAATCCCATTTTTAAAGCACACGAAAATGTAGTAGAAACACAGAAAACATAGTACATAAAATCTTGATATTGTAGTTTATAAGATTTTATAAATTAGTTTACTAATTTTTGTTTCTTAGAAAATATCTAATCCTGGGAAACACATGTTTTCATACTTGTAAGAAACTGAAGAAAAATTCAGACCAATAAGCAATATTCAAAGCCACATGGAAATGTCACTAAAGAAATGAAGTAACATCTGACCTTTTGTTTTAAAAGCTGTTCTGTTTTTTAAAAAGTGAATAGTCTAAACATTAATGTGTAATGTGTAAATTTAAAGAAATATAACATCGAATGAATAGGTAAACACAGAATTATGGAAAATAATTGCAAATAGGGAGTAGGACTGTGCAACAACAATTCTTAAGCGTGAACAAATGAAAATTTCCATAGTCAGTGGCTTGATGCCATAGTGATGTTTTGGACTAACATGCTTAACATTTTGTAATACTGAAACCTTGAATGTGTCAAATTGTTGTCCAGAGGGCAAATAGTTTTCTCCTGCCCACTGATACCCTTCTGTGTTTATATCAAGAAATAAAATGCACAAAAATACTCTCCTGTTTTAAGGGCAACAAGAGAAATCCAGCGACAAATGACAATATTTGAGTATATTAACTTATCGGATTTAGCCAACCATCTTCTATGCATCATAGCAAGGACTCTGTCTGGAGTATTATAAACGAGTGCATCTGAATAATGAAGACACTAATGAAACATCCACAGGTTGTAACTCCATCTGCTCTTCTGTTCAATTTGTCTTGTGAGTTAAATGTTGAAACAAGAGTCAAGGAGTGATGAGGGAAAACTGCTTCAAACCAGCCCAGACGGCTCTATAAAATTCTTAACATCTTCAATTTGTACAATTTTGTGTAATAAGATAAAGAAACTTCTAAACAGGAAGGAAAATTGATAATACATCTTCATAAGGTTTACTTTCCAAAAGAAATTGGCAGCAGGAATTTGGTTTCCAGTAAGTAAAGCATCAAGCACATACATATCCTAGATTTACTGAATAGTAAATATATATAAACATTACTTGGTAATCTCCAATTTTCCATTCTATTGGACTCTTTCTTAAGACTCTTCCAGTAGTGGGTCACCTGGGTGGCTTGGTCGATTGGGCATCTAACTTCAGCTCAGGTCATGAACTCACAGCTTGTGAATTCGAGCCCCGCGTAGGGCTCTGTGCTGATACCTTGGAGCCTGAAGCTTACTTCGGACTCTGTGTCTCCCTCTCTCTCTATGCTCATCCTCAGCTTGTGCACTCGTTCTCTCTCTCTCTTTCTCTCTCTCTCTCAAAAGTAAAGAGCAAAATTTTTTTAAAAAGACTTTTCCAACAATTATGACAGTGTTATACAGAAAAATATTGCTAAAGTTTTATTTAATCCATTTTCTTTATCAAGAAATATTTATTGAGCAACAAATATATGTCAGGAGCAATTAAGGTATAGAGTTACAGCAATAAACAAAACAAATCCAGGGGGAATTTGCATTACAGTGAAGAAAGGATAGACAGTAAATATATGTAAATAAAATACATGTGTTATTATAATAAGCATCACAGTGAAAAAGAAAACAGGAAGAAACAAGAGGCATTACATTTAGAATAGTGTGATCAAAGAATCTTTCCTGAGAAGGTGGCATTTGAGCAAAACTCAATCAAACTAAGGAAATAAACCATTTTATAACTAAGGGTAAAGTTCTTGATAGAGGAAGTGAAAATTACAAAAGCCCAGAGGTGAGTACATCCCTATTAACTGATTTCAGCCAAAATAGACCACTATGGTTGAAAAAAGGAAAAGTAAGGATAGGCCATTGGAAATGAGATCAAGGACATATAGGATCTAAATGGCGAGTATCTTGTAAGAACTCCTGTGAGGATTAGTGTTTTTTGTTTTTTTTTTTTATTTGAGAGAGAGAGAGAGAGCACAAGTGGGGAAGAGGGGCAGAAGGAGAGGAAGAGAGAGAGAGGGAGAGAGAGAGAGAGAGAGAGAGAGAGAAAGAGAGAGAGAGAGAGAGAGAGAGAAAGAGAGAGAGAGAGAGAGAGAGAGAGAGAAAGAGAGAGAGAGGGAAATAGAGAGAGGCTGAATGTGGAGCCCAGTACAGGGCTTGACCCTGGGATCATGATTTGAGCCAAAATCAGGACTCACATGGATGCTGAAACCTCTGAGCCATCCACGTATCCCAATAAGGATTTAGTCTTACTCTGAGATGACAAACTACAGGTGGGTTTTTACTAGAGAGTTAATTTGTTCCTAAAGTTTCAAATGCATAACTATGTATTGAGAGTAGGAATAAATTGTTAGAAGAAAAAACGTGGAAGCAAAAATAACTATTTAAATCCTTATTCTTTAATTTTTATCCCACATTATACAATTAGAATACTGTATGAAATCGAGTCTAGAATCTTTCTTTGTGATTGCATAAAATTTAAATATCTGTGTTAAACAGAACACAGTATCTTCTTAGAGAGACAAAAAAATGAACATTGCATTGTCTTCTTGTTTAAGTAGACAACTAGTTGGTAACTTAAACTGTTTTACAATATGGAAAAAAAAAGTATTATCACTGGTATTGGTTGAATGATTTGACAACATCCATATATATATGGACAATTGGGAAGCAATTGGAATAATACAGAGTGATGATGGTGTCTCAGTGAACTGACAGGTTTATCTGACAGATTTAAAGCAGTAGTATAAAATAGAAGCATCAAGGATGACTCTCAGATTTTAGAGCTGAATTATTAACATAAAGTTTCTATTAACTGATATGAAAGGATTATGAGAGGAGCAGTTTAAAAGTAGGGGAGAGGAGGAGAGAGGTAAAAAAATTCCACTTTGCACTTGTATACTGCCAGATACCTGTTCAGTATTCAAGTACAGATTTTGAAGAGTTTGTTCATTTAAATATTATTTTATTTTAATCCCAGTGTAGTTAACATAACAATGCTATATTAGTTTCAGGTGTACAATATAGTTACTCAACAGTTTCATATATTACACACTGCTCATCAAGCTAAACGTACTCTTAATCCCCTTCACTTATTTCATCCATCCTCCCACCCCCCTCCCCTCTGGTAACTCTGTTCTCTATAGTAAAGAGTCTGTCTTTTAACTCGTCTCTTTTTTATTTTCTTTGTTCTCTGTATTGTTTCTTATTCCACTTATGAGTGAAATCATATGATATTAGTCTTCCTCTGATTGGCTTGTTTCTCTTACCATTATACTCTCTAGATCAACCCATGTTGTTGCAGATGACAAGATTTCATTCTTTACGGCTGAATATTATTATCACATCTTCTTTATCCATTCATCTATTTATGGACATTTGGGCTACTTCCATAATTTGGCTGTTGTAAATAGCCAATAGTGGTATGTTTGGTCCCTGAATGGGCAGTTTTAGCAAGAAACACTGATCAGCTCGCAAGATGAGATTTTCTGCTACTACATCTGGGATCTTGGCTGCATAAGCAGGGCATGCAGGTTTTGTTTTGTTTGGTTTGGTTTTACTTTTTAATTTTTTTTTAAATTTTTACAAATAGTTTATTGTCAAATTGGTTTACATATAACACCCAGTGCTCATCCCCACAAGTACCCTCCTCCATGCCCATCTCCCCCCTCCCCCCCACATCCATCAGTCCTTAGTTTGTTTCTCAGCAGTCAAGAGCCTCTCATGGTTTGCCTCTCTCCCTTTCCCCCACCATTTCACCCCTTCTTCTCCTCCATGGTCCTCAGTTAAGTTCCTCCTAATCTTCCTATACCTGCAAACATGTGATATTTGTCCCTCTCTGCCTGACTTATTTCGCTCAGCATAACACCCTCAAGGTCCATCCATGTTGCTACACGTGGCCAGGTTTCATTGTTTCTCATTGCCATATAGTATTCTATGGTATAGATAAACCACATCTTCTTGATCCATTTGTCCATTGATAGACACGTAGGCTCTTTCCATATTTTTACTATTGTTGAGAGTGCTACTATGAACATTGGGGTACATGTGCTCCTATGCATCAGCATTTCTGTATCCCTTGGGTGAATTCCTACCAGTGCTATTTCTGGGTCATAGGAGAGTTCTATTGTTAGTTTCCTGAGGAACCTCCACACTGTGTTCCAGAGGGGCTGCACCAGTTTGGATTCCCACCAACAGTGTAAGAGGGTGCCCGTTTCTCCACATCCTCGCCAGCATCTAGAGTGCTCTGATTGGCTCATTTTAGCCACTCTGACTGGCGTGAGGTGGTATCTCAGTGTGGTTTTGATTTGTTTTTCCCTGATGAGGAGGGATGCTGAACATCATTTCATGTGTCTGTTGGCCATCTGGATGTCCTCTTTGGAGAAGTGTCTTTTCATATCTTCTGCCCATTTCTTCACTGGGTTGTTTGTTTTTCGGGTGTGTAGTTTGATGAGTTCCTTATAGATTCTGGATATTAGCCCTTTATCTGATATGTCATTTGCAACTATCTTTTCCCATTCCGTTGGTTGCCTATTAGTTTTGTGGGTTGTTTCCTTGGCTGTGCAGAAGCTTTTGATCTTGATGAGGTCCCAGTCGTTTATTTTTGCTCTTGATTCTCTTGGTTTTGGGGATGTGTCAAGTAAGAAGTTCCTGCGATGGAGGTCGAGGAGGTTGTTTCCTGCTTTCTCCTCTAGGATGTTGATAGTTTCCTGTTTCATGTTCAGGTCCTTTATCCATTTTGAGTTTATTTTTATGCATGGTGTGAGAAAATGATCTAGTTTCCTTCTTCTGCATGTTGCTGTCCAGTTCTCCCAACACCATCTGTTAAAAAGGCTGTGTTTTATCCATTGGATATTCTTTCGTGCTTTGTCAAAGATTAGTTGGCTGTATACTTTTGGGTCCACTTCTGAGTTCTCGATTCTGTTCCATTGGTCTATGTGTCTCTTTTTGTGCCAATACCATACTGTCTTGATGATGACAGCTTTGTAGTGGAGGCTAAAGTCTGGGATGGTGATACCTCCCGTTTTGGTTTTATTTTTCGGTATTACTTTGGCTATTCAGGGTTCTTTTTGTGGTTCCATATAAATTTGAGGATAGTTTGTTCTAGTTTTGAGAAGTATGCTGGTGCAATTTTGATTGGAATTGCATTGATTGTGTAGATTGCTTTGGGTAATAATGACATCTTAACTATATTTATTCTTTCTTTCCATGTGCATGGAATGTTTTTCCATTTCTTTGTGTCTTCTTCAATTTCCTTCATAAGTTTTCTATAGTTTTCATCATACAGATCTCTTATATCCTTAGTTAGGTTTATTCCTAGGTATTTTATGGTTTTTTGTGCATTTGTGAATGGGATCCGTTTCTTGATTTCTCTTTCTGTTGCTTCATTGTTGGTGTATAAAAATGCAACCGATTTCTGTACGTTGATTTTGTACCCTGCAACTTGGCTGAATTCTTGGATCAATTCTAGTAGGCTTCTGGTGGAGTCTGTTGGGTTTTCTATGTAGAGTATCATGTCATCTGCGAAGAGTGAAAGTTTGACTTCCTCTTTGCCAATTCTGATGCCTTTGATTTCCTTTTGTTGTCTGATGGCTGATGCTAGGACTTCCAGCACTATGTTAAACAACAGTGGTGAGAGTGGACATCCCTGTCGTGTTCCTGATCTCAGGGGGAAAGCTCTCAGTTTTTCCCCATTGAGGATGATGTTAGCTGAAGGCTTCTCATAGATGGCTTTGATGATGTTTAAGTAGGTTCCTTCTGTCCCAACTTTCTCTACAGTCTTTATTAAGAAGGGATGCTGTATTTTGTCAAATGCTTTTTCTGCATCTATTGACAGGATCATATGGTTTTTATCTTTTCTTTATTAATGTGATGTATCACACTGAGTGATTTGCGAATGTTGAACGAACCCTGTAATCCCACTTGATCTTGGTGGATGATTCTTTTTATGTGCTGCTGGATTCGATTTGCAAGGATCCTGTTGAGGATTTTTGCATCTGTATTCATCAAGGATATTGGCCTGTAGTTCTCTTCTTTTGCTGGATCTCTGTCTGGCTTGGGAATGAGAGTGATGCTGGCTTCATAAAATGAGTCCGGGAGTTTTCCTTCAATTTCTCTTTTTTGGAATAGCTTGAGAAGAATTGGGATTAATTCTGTTTTCAATGTCTGGTAGAATTCCCCAGGGAAGCCATCAGGTCCAGGGCTCTTATTTGTTGGGAGATTTTTGATCACTGATTTGATTTCTTCACTTGTTATGGGTCTGTTCAGGTTTTCTATTTCTTCCCGTGTGAATTTTGGTAGTGAGTGTGTGTTTAGGAATTTATCCAATTCTTCTAAGTTGTCCAATTTGTTGGCATATAATTTTTCATAGTATTCCCTGATAATTGCTTGTATTTCTGAGGGGTGGGTTGTAATTAGTGCATTTTCATTCATGATTTTGTCTATTTGGGTGCTCTCTCTTTTCTTCTTGATAAGTCTGGCTAGAGGTTTGTCAATTTTGTTTATTTTTTCAAAAGAAGAACTCTTAATTTCATTGATCTGTTCAATTGTTTCTTTGGTCTCTGTATTGTTTATTTCTGTTGTAATTTTTACTATTTCTCTTCTACTGGGTTTAGGGCATTCTTGTTGCTCTGCCTTTAGTTCCTTTAGATGAGCTGTTAGATTTTGGACTTGTGCTTTTTCTAATCTATTGAAATAGCCCTGGAGAGCAAGTGCTTTCCTCTTAGGACTGCCTTTGCCGCATCCCATAGATTTTGGGTTGTTGTGTTTTCATATTTTTTGTTTCCATATGCTTTTTAATTTAATGTCTAACTGCCTGATTGGCCCATTCATTCTTTAGTAGAATGTTCTTTAACCTCCATGTTTTTGGAGGTTTTCCAGACTTCTTCCTGTAATTGATTTCAAGTTTCAAAGCATTGTGATCTGACAGTGGGCATGGTATGATCTCTATTCTTTTATATTTATTGATGGCGATTTTATGTCCCTGTATGTGATGTATCTTCGAGAAGGTGCCATGCGCACTTGAGAAGAAAGTAAATTCCCTGGCCTCAGAATGTAAAGTTCTAAATATATCCGTCAGATCCATCTGGTCCAATGTGTCTTTCAAGCCCATTATTTCTTTAGTGATTTTCTGTCTGCTTGACCTTTCCATTGCTGTAGGGGGAGTATTAAAGTCCCCTGCTATTAGCACATTCTTATCTATAAGCTTGTTTCTGTTTGTGATTGTTTTAGATATTTAGATACTCCCATATCAGTGTGTAGACATTTATGATTGTTAGTTCTTCCTGATGGATGGACCCTGTAATTATTATGTAGTGCCCTTCTTCATCCCTTGCTACTGTTTTTAATTTAAAGTCCATTTTGTCTGATATAAGTAAGTATAGCTTCTCCAGCTTTCTTTTGATTTCCTGTAGCATGCTATGTATTTTTCCATCCCCTTACTTTTAATCTGAAGGTATCTTCCAATGTAAAATGAGTTTCTTGTAGACAGCATATAGATGGATTTGTGTGTGTGTGTGTGTGTGTGTGTGTGTGTGTGTGTGTGTTTTTAATCCATCTGCTACCCTGTGTCTTTTGATTGGAGCATTCAGCCCATTTACATTCAGTATTATTATTGAAATATGTGGGTTTAGAGTCTTCGTATCTTTTGTAGGGTTCATGTTTGTGGTGGTGTCTCTGGTATCTTTGTTTCTTGCAACCTTTCCTTCAGAGCCTCCCTCTCAGGATTTCTTATAGGGCTGGCTTACTGGCGACACATTCTTTCAATTTCTGTTTATTTGGAAAGGTTTTTATCTCTCCTTCTATTTTGAATGACAGGCTTGCTGGGTAGAGGATTCTTGGCTGCATATTTTTACTGTTCATCACATTGAGATCTCCTGCCATTCATTTCTGGCCTGCCAAGTTTCAGTAGATAGGTCTGTCAGCACTCTGATAGGTTTCCCTTTGTATGTGAGGCCCCTTTTCTCCCTAGCTGCTTTCAGAATTATCTCTTTGTGCTTGTATTTTGCCATTTTTACTGTGATATGCCGTGCAGAAGATCGATTCATGTTATGTCTGAGGGGAGTCCTCTGAGCCTCTTGTATTTCCACATTTACTTCCTTCCCCAGGTCGGGGAAGTTCTTTGTTATAAATTGTTCCAGGACTCCTTCAGCACCTTTCCCTCTCTCTTCCTCTTCTGGGATTCCTATGATACGGATATTGTTGTGTTTGACCGTATCGCTGAGCTCTCGGACTCTTCTTTCTGTTCCTGGATCAGTTTGTCTCCTTTTTTGTCAGCTTCTTGTTTTTCTATAATGGTGTCTTCTAAATCACTTATTCTCCTTTCTGCCTCTTCAATCCGTGCATTGGAGGCCTCTTATTTATTATGTATCCCATTTATTGCATTTTTAAATTCTTCATGCCTATTTTTATTTTCCATTCTGTCTGTAGCCATAGTTTCTTTGATGTCCCGTATATTTTTTTCAAGCCCAGCTATTAATTTTACCATTATTATTCTAAAAAATTGTTCACTTATGCTGCTGATATCTGTTTTGAGGCGTTCATTAGCTGTCATTTCTTCTTGGAGTTTCTTTGGCGGAGAGGTCTTTCGTTTCGTCAATTTAGTTAGCTCTCTGGCTCTTGTTAGTTTTAATGACCTGTTATGCTCTCTGCACCTTTGAGTGCTGCTGTACCCAAGAAGACTCTTTGACAGTCCAGGGCCTATCCTTTCGGAGAGTGTTTTTTGAGTGGTATCTCTTGGTCTCTCTTGTTGGACCATGGTTATTTTATTCGTAGTGATATTTGGGACTCTTCACCTTGTGTACTCTGGCTTGTTTCTTGAGGTAGCCCTGGAAAAGAAAACAGACAAACACACATGGAGCAGCGGCACACAAACACACAGAGTAATTCAACTAATATGCAAAGTGAGACTGAAAATGAAAAAGTTAATAGAAAAGATGGAGGAAGGAGGGCAAATAATAGAGAGTATAAAATACATAAGAGGGTCAAAAAGGAGGAAAGAAAAAGAAAAAAGAAGAAAACTGATGCACAACGAATGGTTTAAAGCATATAACCGGATTTCCCAGCTACAATTAAATAACCGTGTGTATGCAGTGCTTGTTGAAGAGCATAGAGAGAGAGAAGACAGGGCGGGGATGAGGCAAAATTGGAAATAGAATGAACAGTCAGAAGGGATAAAAAGCTTTTTTCAAAGAGCTAAAGAGTAGAATATGGTTGGATAGGTGAGAGTAGGACAGTGGTATTATCCAGAGACTATATAGTCTAATTACTCCTGAGAGAAAGAGATGAAAATGTCGGTAGGTGTAGAATTTATATCTACATAATGGACTAGTTGTGATTGTTTAAGCAAGCCGGTGACCGGAGTTAATCAGGTCAGTGTTCTGCAGAAAAAAGAAAGAAAAGAGGAAAAATAAAAGGTGGGGGAGGAAGGCAGCTCTCAAGCAGGGATGGGCATGGCGTGATCCATTGCCTCAGGCGGGAGCTCTGCCTTGGCGGTTGTGGGGGGGAGAGTGGAGGTGCTCCAGTCCCTTCTTGAACCAAGCACTGCACCTAGCTTTTTTTGGGCGTGTAAACTCCTCGTACTGGGGGCGCAGCCGAAGTTGGTTGCGCTCTTCAACCCAGGCCAGTCCCTGTTTCTAAATCCCAATCTGAGCGCCCCGCTGAAATTGCCTTAGACACAGCTTCCCAGACAACCCCATTGGGGCACAACCAGGCCCCCTGCTGAGCTCTGGGGGTGGAGTCAGAATTGCTGCTTCCTTCCCTGGGTCGGGCTGGCGAGCGTCGGCGGGGGCTTGCCTGCTGGGTACGCTGAGCCCACTGGAGTGAGGAAAACCAGGTCCTTCTATGCTCGTCTCCCGAAACACGAACTCATGGGCAAATCTCTTAGGTTTTAGCTCTTTGCCTTCCCCCTAGAGTTCCAGACCGCCAGGTGCACTGACACCCGGTGTCCAAGCGCAGCTTCTCCGGGCGCCCAAGCCGCCGGGGAAGACAATGGCAGCAGGCGCGCCGCTACTCTGAAGTCCAGCCCACCAGGAGCCTGCACAAAGGAGCAATCTGTGCGCTCAGCCCCCGGAACAGTTTGCCTGAGGGGACCTGGCGTGCAGGTATTTGGCAAGTACGGTCTTTCTATGCCCCAAGAAGAGGTTTTTCTGTTTCGGACTCTCCCTTTTTCCCCTCACTCTCCACAGAGGGGGATCGCCTCCGACCCTGGAGTCTGATCCCTGCCCAATTTTATCCTCCCCAGTTCACACTCACGTTAGAAGGCTTTCTCAGTGGATTCTGTGACCTTTTTCTCCCAATCTCTCAGGTTTTATAAGGTTTCCAATGGCTTCAGATATTTTCCGTGTGAGGTATGGGTGCGAGTGCAACTACGGAGCTCCTTCTCCGCCATCTTGCTCGAGTCAGTGCCTGCAGTTTTAACAAGGTGCACCTCAGATAATGTGTGGGTCAGGAGATATGGTGTTGGCAAGATTTGCAGCAGCATTCTGACAGAGGTAACCCATAGTAGAGGGACTGAGGCAAAGTTGACTGGGAAGGGTAGGTCTACCAAAACCCAGAGGGCTGGTGTTTGGTGTAATTAAGTTAGGTAGAGTGAATATGGGCGCTGCACTATTTCCTACAGGTGATCATGTGTTTATGGTGAGGGTGGGGGAGGAAGATGGCACCTTCCAGATCCTTTTTCCTGGAGATATCCTTCCATGAACCTACCCCTATGGGACATGCTGTGAGATTGTAAATAACTCTCCCTCCCATTTGCCCCAGCTGTATTTCAAACTATTGCTTCTATGGTGTATCTCTGCAGGCTGTTTGTAGTGCTGTTTCTTTATGGGTTACGGCTCAGCTTCCTATTGTTCTCTGGGCTCTTCCAGATCTAGGCCCTCTGATTTTTAAGATTCTAAGCTTTAAATCTTGTTGTTTATAAGAATTTATGAAATTCGGTCTCTCTGATTTTCAAAACCAAATGTTTTGGGGATTCATCTTCACTGCATGGGCTCTCCCATGTGATAATCTGTTTCTCTCCCTCATCTATTTTTGTGGTTCTATCCTGCCCATGGATGATTGCAGTCCATTTAGCTCCCCACCTCATCTCATCCTTTCCTACCCTCTTTCATGTGGCCTCTTCTTTTCCTTTAGTTGTGGAATTTGTTCTGCCAGACTCTGGGTCATTTTTTGGGTTATTTACACTGATGTTAGTGCTCGCTAGTTGTATCTGTGGGACATGGTGAGCTTAGGGTCCTCTTACTCTGCCATCTTGGTCCCCTTACTCCTATTAATTTAAATGGTGATTTGGCTTGATCTGGTTGGCTAAATATTTTTCCCTTCTCTACTCACATTTTTGTGTCCTTTCTGAAGCTATTTATTCAAGAAGACCCTCTCTGAAAGGAAAAAAAAATGTTCTTTCAGTGACCTGTGGAGAGGGCTCATGTCACCATTTCAATTAGGTTAGAGAATGTATACTTCTGGTTTAGGAAAAGAATCATCTGTTAAATCACATATTGCTGTACTGTTGCACTTAGCATTGCTCTGGATTGTCATCCCTCAAACTTTGAAGCAGTTGGTGCTTTGTTACCAAAGGCTAGGGTTGAGGGAATGTAAAGTCACACCTATGTAGTGATCCTCAAAAGCAAATACATTTTCTAAAACTCAAATTTTGCTTTTTTTTGGGGATTGATGATATCCTAAACTGAAATTGCGATGTTTTTATTATACTTAACACAATTTATCTCCCACTTTGATGATTAGGATTAACTTAAATCAATACAAATATCATGCATAGTTCTTCCAGCCTTCTAGAATCACAGATCCATAGAATGCCCAAATACTACTGTGAGCCCTCATGCCACTTGGCTTTGGAATTCACACATTTACCAGATTATTTTTGCAGTGTTATTCTAGGAATTCTAAAATTATTCTTGCATATTTCACAAAGAAGTCCTGATTTTGAATTTTTACTTTTTCGACTCCTACTTCTCTATATTGAAGAATCACTTCTTGCCTTGATAGTGATTTTCCCTTGTCTATTATTTCTTGTCTCCCCTGGACACATGCTTTTCTCCATTCATGGATGGATGTCTACACTTTTATTTCCCAAAGCAGAGCTGTAAAATTTAGCAGTGTGTGAAACTATACTGATACTTTGGAGATAATAACACTGTCCTCGTCAACAACAACAGAGCCAACTTAAGACTGTGTAAGGCATGACTGCTTCCCAAGTACATTGGCCAAAGAACCCCACACATTTCCTAAATAAATCTCCCTATCCTTAGCTTTAGGTGTGACACAATACTAGAGAAGCCATCTTGTTTCTTCCACATGAAAGATCAGACTTCAGTCCTAATTTTAGAGGAAACCAAAGACTGAAAAAATCATCTAGTTTTAAAAAATGAAACATGCTTTCAAGAGCCTCAGAAAAGTTTACTTTGCAAATAATGAAAATAAAATTTTATTTGAATTTTTTCTTAAATTCTTTATCAATTTGAATCACCAAAGTAGTTTTTTTTCCTTTCTTTTTCTTTTTTTTTTTTTTTTTTTGAAATCAGATATCTGGTCTCAGTCCTTATATAATAAATCAGAATTCCAGGTTGTCAGTATTTTTGACAAACTTCCCATATTCTCATGCACAACACATTTGAGAGCCACTAGAGATTACTGTGCAGAATAGCAGACTCTTTGTTTCCTGGATCTTCACTTGAGACTATTTGCCTTACATTTGAATAAATGAAATAGTTTTACCCACTATAGGAGCCTTTACAACTTAATCTGCAAGTAAATGCACTTTGCTAGTAGGTTTTAACTAGATGATTTCCACCCTGGAACTGATACTTAAGGTGCAAATATCTCTGTCTTTAAAATATGTGTTAAATCTCTTATCTTTAAGATATGGTATATAATAGCTTTCACCCCATGACTCTCTTTTAGAGAACAATGTCCAAGTATTCTTAGATCTTTGGAAGCTTCTAATTTTAGGGTCTTTCTAGATTTTTCATCGTTTCCATCCAGAATTCTTAAAATTGTTGAGAGTCCAGTTAACTGTGTTAACTCAGTCTGTTGGCTTGCAGAAATAGGGTGGTTTATTTCTCCTATTACCACTTTTGATTCTTGGTCTAGCCACCAGCATTTCACTGAGGATACAAAAAGTGGTCTCAAAGTAAAGTCTTTAACATAATTAATAAGGTTTACCTGACAAGTCATTGTTATCACATACAAAACATCATCTCTGATTTACCTATGTGTAGTCAAAACATTTATTAAAGCATTTGTTTTATGTGTCCTTTAACAAAATTAAGGAATAGTTGAACATCTAGAGAAATAGAAAATAATAGCAGCATTTAAATCAACGTGTTCTTTTGGCACCCCTGCCCCTTATCAACATAACAATTAAATATGCTTTTATTTGTCAAAACTAGAGTAATTCAAGGAGTTGCCTTTGATTTTTCTATGTGTATAATTCCTTATACCCTTATTTTATTGACAGTTTAAATTATTTTAATCCAATAAGTCAAAATCTGTCTCAAGTATAATCTTACTTATTTCTGGATTTGTAATGTTCCTTCCATAACCAGTGGTTTACAGTACCATTGAAAATATTAAATGAGGTCATCTTCATTACATATTTCTCCATTATTATTTGAAATCTATGAGTACAAGAATTGTCATATAAGCAAGATATTTGACTCTAGCATACACCCCAAAGACCAGAATGTGGGAGTAAATATACAATATAGTAAAAGGTGGAAAAATGATTATATCTTTCATAATAATTCTATTTTGCATGTATATCAATTTTGGCTGATCCTAGCAAAATTTGTATTTGTCTCTATTTGTCTTAAGTGAATATCTATTTATCTTCATGGTTTAACTTCTCTTTCTAATAGTTCCGAAATTTGGTGTCTAATGTCAAGTTTGCTATTCTAACCAAGACTCTAGTGATCTTCTTAAATCAAATCATTCTCAGATGTCAGCTTTCTATAAGAGTTGTTTTTGCCTTTTCACTTTAGGAAAATACCTTCACTCCATTCATAATTTTAGTTGCCATTTCTTAAAAAAAAAAAAAAAAGCCAAACTGTATCTTGATTTATAAGGCTACTACATATAATTATGCAAGTGAGCTTTTATGAAAATCCAGAAGATGCCATTCACAAGGACTGCTAAGTGAATGGCAACATATAGAATTGTGGAACACTCAAGTTACTCAACCATAATGGTTGCCTTCAAGATTTTTCAAAAAGAAGAACTGTTTCCCACTATACTTTATAATTTGTGAGTGAAACTGTAATGAATTAAGATATGAGTTGCAGTCTTTCACAGACTACATCATTGAGTTCAATGTATTATCTCATCATCCTGGTAAATTATTTCTAATCACATTAAACTTAGCATTGTTTGAGTTGTATATAACGAAGACTATTTTACTACCAGTTAGAGGACTGCAGGATAGAAAAAATTACAGTACCTGTTTATGCAGACTCTTAGCACAGGGCTCCTTTCTTTTTCACTAGGAGTTTCACTTGTAGCTAAAAATCCATAAGGGTGAAAGGAAAAACAGTTATAGACTTCAACTGATCTAACTCCTATTTTTTCCTTAAAAATATAAAGACAGACCTGTATTGCTAGCTTGTTTCTTTGCCAAGACTTAGAATGCCGCTGCTCCATGAGTTCCTGTGTGCTGCACTCATCCATCTTCAACGTGCCCACACCTACACACATACAGATACAGCACCTACCAACATACAAATACGTATTTCCTATTGAAAAATGACTTTCATGTGATAGGCAGAATTTTAAGAATGGTCCCCACCCCAAGTGGTTCAATTAAAACTTAATCTAAGTAGTTTTGTGAAAGGGGTTTTGTTGATGTAATTAAAGTTGTTTGCCTTTTTTTTTTTTTTCCAATGTTTTGTTTATTTCTGAGAGAAAGAAACAGCGTGAGCAGGGAAGGGTCAGAGAGAAAGGGAGATACAGAATCTGAAGCAGGCTCCAGGCTCTGAGCTAGCCATCAGCACAGAACCCTACGTGTGGCTCAAACCCATGAGAACCCACAAACCGTGAGATCATGACCAGAGCCAAAGTTGGATGCTTAACCGACTGAGCCACCCAGGCTCCCCAGTCATTTGTCTTTAAAATATGGAGATTATAGGGTTAGGTCTCACCTAAAATTTCTTTAGAAGATAAGTTTCCTCCAGCTGATCGCAAGGAGGAAGTCAGAGAAATTTGCAGGCATGAGACGAATTTGATGAGCTGTTATTTGTTTTGAAGATAAAGGAAGCCATAGCCAAGGGTCAGAAAGTAATGCCCAGCTAAAAAGCAATTGGGAAGCTCAGCCCTATAAGAACAGGAAGTGAATTCTCCCAACTGTAGGATTGAGACTGAGAGAACCCAAGAACAAAATGAGAAGACAGTCTGACCAATACTTTGCATTCTTGTGAGACCCTGAGCTAAATAGTACCTGAATTTCTGATCTGCAGATATAGTGAGATAATAAGGAGTGTTATTTTAAGCTGCTGAGTTTGTGACAATTTCTTATGCAGTGTAGTTAACTAATGCACCTAGTTAACTAGGACCGCCTAACATGATAGTATTATTTGTTATGAAATATGCACAGTAGCTTTTTTTTCTTTTCTCTTTTTTTTCTCTTTTTAAAAATATCTTTTCTGTTTTTAGTATAAGAGAGTTTCTTTATCCTCTTCACTGCTTTGAATATGCTCATATTTGTTGTACCAGGTGTCATGCCTGGTAAAATATGTTTCATACTTCATTTATGACACAGTATTTTTGCATCATTTTCTAAGGGCCTGATATATGTAAGAAACAAAAATGAATTTAAAAAGAGAAAAAATTTGTCTTCCAAATAAACATGCCAATTTATTTAAATCTCTCTATAGATCAACATGTTTAGCATATGAATCAAGGCCTACAAATTATTTATTATGTGATAATTCAGAGCATGCATTTGGCAAACAACATAAATTGGTTAATTAGCATAATTCCATCACTTAGACCTAGAGATGCAAAAGAACTGAGGGTGGATGTTTTCTTATGTTTACAAGTTAAAATTTCTAAAATGTGTATTCCAGATTTTATGCCTCATATATAATTTGATGAAACATTCAATGAGCAATTATTCTTACCATTCTAAAACAAAATACTGCCATATCTTAGACATCTGCTTTCTTTGAAGAAGAGCCATGTCTGTTATTACCTTTGGCCTAATCTTCAGTGAGAGGAACAACTGGCTAAAATTACATTGTTGTATAATTCAGTGATCTGAAAAAGCCAATATACTTGTTACTGAAAGAGAGTCTGTGACAGCTCTTAGAGTGTATTAAATAGGGCATGACCATGGAAAGTAAAGGTGCAATTTGGAGACCTTGTTAAAAAAAATTATATATTTTTTGATATATACCCTGAGGCACCTGGGTGGCTCAGTCGGTTGAGCTTTCGACTTCCGCTCAGGTCATGATCTCACCGTTCGTGGGTTCGAGCCTTGCATCGGGCTCTGTGCTGACAGCTAGCTTGGAGCCTGGAGCCTGTTTCAGATTCTGTCTCCCTCTCTCTCTGATCCTCCCCTGCTCACGCTGTCTCTCTCTCTCAGAAATAAATTTTAAAAAATTAAAAATATGTATATATAGATCATATGAGACAGATTATTCAAATATAATATATATGGAAGGATTATCAATTATAGGGGATTTGTGTGAATTTAGAAAGTTGAATAGTAAATTATCTCTCTAGGTTTTTCTCCCTTATCTGTAAAATGAGAAGCTAGATTTTCATGACTGTTAGTGTCCCTTCAACTTCCAAAATTCAGTGATTCTAAAAAAAAAATTACCAAAAATAAACAAAAATTCCAAATTAATAAGAAAATGTAAATCTCTTACATATGGTGTTTGAAACCTAATAATGTAATCAAATAATGAACAAACTATAGCTTTATTATAAATTATTTAAAATGTCTTTTGTTATCCTGACTAATGATTCATATTTATGGAACAATCATGGGGCTCCTGGGTGACTCAGTCAGTTAAGTGTCCAACTGTTGATCTTGGCTCAGGTCATGATCTCACAGTTGGTTTAGGTCGAGCACTACATCAGGCTCTGTGCTGACAGTGTGAGGCCTCCTTGGGATTCTCTCTGTCCCCACCTCTGCTTGTACTCTCCCTTTTTTTCTCTCTCAAAATGAATAAGTAAATTAAAAAAAAATAAAATTAAAGCATTCATAGTGCCCCCAGTCCACTTTTGAGAAATAAAGAATGCTGTCCTCTTCCTTACTCTACACTAATTCAACAGATCTTAATTTCATAGACTCACAATGTTGTCATTTCACTTCCTTCCCTGACTCTGTAAATAAGATTTTAAAACTTTATACTTTTCCTGAGGATATTACTTAATGAATTTGTTCCAAATTGTATTTTTCCAGAGCTAAAAAGAAAGCCATTTCTCTTCCATATTTGCATTAGTGTATTTCCTTTTATATATTTTTAGTGGTATGTTAAACTCATTCATTCATTTGTATTTTGCCAAATCAAACAAATCAAGAGAGAGAAATATTGAATGCCTACCAAATATCAGAGGTCTTAGTTTACTTTTCTCAGAAGTTGATTGAGGCAGGGGCACCTGGGTGGCTCAGTTGGTTAAGGGTCAGACTTCAGCTCAGATCATGATCTCACAGTTTGTGAGTTCAAGTCCCACATCAGACTCAGTGCTGACAGCTCAGAGCCTGGAGCCTGCTTTGGATTCTATGTCTCTCTCCTTCTGCTCTTCCCCTGCTCATGCTCTGTCTCAAAAATAAATAAACCCTACAAAAATTTTAAAAAAAGAAATAGACTGATGCAGGGCTTATTCAGGTGCTTGTGTTACACTGAGGAGTATCTTGGGGGAAACTTATAAAAGGAATTTAAAAAGCAGGATAGTAAAGAAATAACCCATCAAAGCTGCAATTTCACCCAAAATCTGGGTTTGCCAGATCTACTAAAGTGGGACAATGGGGGATATCTGGAACATAATTATACCACAGGGTTTTCCTCCCTAGAGACAAGGAGTTCAGCTTTATATATCGTTGTATCAGTTAATCACTGTCTGTGTGCAAGGGGAATGGGCAATGAAGGGGCATAACCTCTCAGATGAAAGATTAGCCCCTACCACCTGAGGGTGATTCTCTGGCAAAAGGTAAAGATGTAAGACATTATTTAACCATCAACACTCACAGCAGCTAAGGTCTACTAGTCTAGTAATGTAGTTCTGGGTAGGGCACCAAATGACATCTACTACAGTCTATACTTTGCCCTTGCACTGCAGAGATCCATTTGTTTTTCAACGTAAAATTATTCCATCCAGGCATAGGTATCACTAATTCTGTAGTCACAATTTCTGGAGCTATTTATAAGAGGTTTAGTGACATGAACTATATCCATCACTGTTGTAGTTGGTCTTACTGAGGCCATAACTAATACATCTTCCCCTTCCACTACGTGTTCTAGATTTTCTTTTCACTCTCAACAGACAATTCTGCTGTATGAGGAGACTTGCCTCATTTGGTGATCTAAACTCCTATCCTTGAGGAAGGAGAGTCACTGGTTATTATGCCATTTTCAGATTTTATCTGCTATACTTGTCTATTTACTGTTAAAATTGGGCATGGAAACATCAGGAGACTGCCAGAAAATCACCTGAGTACCTAACTTATTCCTTGCACACACTGATATAGCTGCAATCCTTTCCCCCTCCTGATTATCAGGGTAATTGCCCTTGCCAGTTTGGTGAGTACTGTCTTTTAGCAAAAGAGCCAGAAGTGATTAGGCAAGAGTCATAGATAACAGTTCAATGAGACTTTTACTGTGCCATCTGCTACAAATACTTTAACCTCTGGAAACTAGGATTTTCAGACTGAGTATGTTATTCGTTTCTTACCTGAGGATCCTCAATGATCACCACTATCTGAAAATTTACAGAGTATTTGATTTATGGAAATGGCATTCTATATAACTTAACCTTGGAAAAGAGTAACTGGGGTAAATGATACCTGATATATTGGACTAATGTAGTGATTTGCAGAATGCCCAAATGGTCCAAGTCTCTTCAATCTAAATGTTATTACTTAAGGAAGCCCGGTTAACCTAACACCTGGGGCAAGACCATTAATACAAATTCATGCTTGTCTCAGCTGAATATGAACTGTTTTTGATCCATCTTTTTGATAAGGATGGGAAAGAACATACTTGCCAGAGTAGGAACCCAATAACACATACTAGAGGCTGTGCTAATCTTCTCTAGCAAAGATGCCATGTCAATCCAACAGATGCAATTGAGCCTCCTATTTTCTTTAATTCATAATTAGCCCAGTGTTTGTAGGGGGTAAGTTGATTAGTTAAATTGTCTTTGAGTGTGCCACTGGTTTTAGCCATTTCCCTTGGATAAAGTTATTTATTATTGATCACATTGTCTGATAAGGTTGATCATATTAGAGGCTTCCACTTAACTTTTCTCACTACAGTAGGTATTACCTCACATATCAAGGGATTGCTATTAGAGTTCTCCCAACTACCAAGTAAATTCATTTCAGTTATACATTTTAGAACTGGGGAAATGATTACCAGATGTGTCCATGGGCTGTGTTAATTACCTAACTCCCATAGTACCCCATTCTAAAAGGGCTGTGGCATTCAAAAATATGTTCATTTATTATTTTACACTTCTTCAGAAGGTACAATGGGAAAACCTCAGCCTAACCACTCATCTAAGCTTCCTGTAAATTCTTAACCCAGAAAAACCATGAGTTAATAATTTTTTATTGTTTTAAGCCATTGAGTTTTTTGGTAATGTACTAGGCAGCAATAGATAACTAATACAGAATTGTCCACTTTGAGCTCTTGGGTATTATCCTCTTTCCAACCATCCTTGAAAGATCTTGGTGTCTTCTTTCCTGAATGCACAATTACCTTACTACATGGTCATAGGTAGCATTAGGGATGGGCTGGGGAAACTGCTAACAAATCCACTTTGGATGGTGCAAGATCAATTTACACAGGGGCACAGTCTCTCCCTTAGCAGTATATACTGAATCTGAGAATTGGTTCAGCTCCAAAAACCGCCAGGGACTATGACTTTTTGAAGGGCAACTGTCCTCAGCTTTCTGATAATCCATCTTGAATTTCTTTTGGTTCTGTATATTTCACAATAACCTTGTTGCCTTTCTATGTATCTTCACACTAGAAACATTCCTTAAGCTTTCTTGGCAGCCAGTTTGATTTTGTTATTCATTGATATAATTGTGCCTACTTGCAACAGATAAGAACCTCAACCTGGCCTCAGATATCTTGGATTCCTACATTTACCATTGCTATCAGGGGGCTTGATTTTGTGACAGAATCTTCTACTGTCCTCCCTGCCTTACAGAGGATAGCCAATACTGAACTTCTCAGCAATGGTCTTGTCCTTCCTCCTAGTACGTTCTTTATCTTTTTGGTAAATGGATTAAACTCCATGCTTGGGGTGCCTGGGTGGCTCAGTCAGTTGGGCATCCGACTTCGGCTCAGGTCATGATCTCACGGTTCGTGGGTTCCAGCCCCGTGTCAGGCTCTGTGCTGACGGCTAGCTCAGAGCCTGAAGCCTGCTTCACGTTCCGTGTCTCCTTCTCTCTCTGACCCTCCCCTTCTCACCCTCTCTCTCTCTCTCTCTCTCAAAATAAATAAAAATAATTAAATAAACTCCATGCTTTCCCTTATAATATAGTTATCTGGTGCGTTTTCTATCATTAGGATATTCATCTAGCATGTCCATTTCTCTGAACCATTTGACCTCTTGCCCTACTGTCTGTCACGGCACTTCAGGAACTTCTACTTTGTTTATTGTGTTCCATCACTTTTCCAAGTTTCCAAAAGCCATCTGCATTATGTTAACACCTTCACCGGGAGTCCTTGCTAGGCTGTTGAAATTCTATATCCCGAGAGAAAGTTTACATATCTATAAATTGTGCATTAACCAATCTTATACTCTGCCCCCTTGATCTAAAACCTTCAACATCCAGTCCATGTACATTCTTCTTGCTCTTACAAGTATATATTAGCTAGCTCCTTCAACATATACTTACTTTTTTCTCTGCACAATTCCAGCACATTTCTAAACAAGCTATGTTGAAATTTTACTCTTGATACATTGTGGTTTCCAGGAAAGGACATGGTAAGGGGAGTGCCTTAGGAAGGCAAACATTTAAGGTCTTTCCATAGTATTAAATTAAAAGAAGAGGGTGCATTCATTTCTATTTGCAGATTCACTTGGTACTTCCATCTTTTCCTCTTAGGGACATGACCTTAGTATAATGAACCTGCTTATGCTGAGAATTCAACCTCTGAAGCTCCATGACTCATAGGATTAAGTTCAGAGCCTGGTCCTCTGTTCTACCAGTTCTTTGTCTGCAATCAGGTAAAATATCCTTGAATACTGTTAAAGATATCCTCTGATTTTCACATTTTTCCTTGAATTGGCAATTAGTCTCTCTAATAGTATCCTTCTTCCTGGAATCATTAAAGCACAGAAGGAGCCACTCAATTTCATATTATTTATGGAAATTTTTCTCACATCTCTTAAGCAGCAGAGATATTCTACTTGTCAGGGTGTTGTTTCTCTTTTTCTTCCTTCCCTCCTTCCTTCCTCCCCCCCCCCTTTACCAGTACAACTTTTATGTCTATCATTGGTGAAGGTTTTAACAATTATAACTTTGCAGCAAGTCAAGGGATAACCGTAATAACCATATTGTACCTACTTATAGTGTTTGAATCCGTTTGTTTCCTGAACAGCAAGTAACATATCCCTACAATCCCAGTTTAGACTTTGCTTCCTAGGTCCATATAGATACTAATTGTCTAAGAGATAGTTCCTAGGAGACAGACTTGGCACAAGATTTGTTGGAGCGTGCACTAGGGGAGATACCACTGTTAGATAATTCTACAAGGAGGTAGAGAGGGAAGGACTGGGTAGAGGGACAAAATGACCCACAATGCCATTGTAGCCAAAATTTCAGGCGGTATTATAAATAGCCATGGAGCTAGATGGTCCTTCATCATTGTCATAAATTGCAGGAGGGACGCTAGGCCCTTTTTATTACCTCATTGAAAGAGAGGGTAGGCTGCTTTTATTAACACATTGAATAGTCATTGGTCAAGTGATGTTTCCTGAGAAGGTATCTAATCTTATACAAGGCATCTGCCTCCTGCTAAGTACAATTCCCAGTGAGTTGCACAACTGTATGAGTTGACAGCTCATATTCATGGCAGCATTGGAAAGGATGCTTTGACCCTTAGACAAGGCCTGAGTGGAGCACCATACTCTTCACTATATATACTATAATTACTATCACATATAATAATAATAATGGTAAAATAATCATTATTTTTTCTAACCATTTGTGATGGTTAATTTTATGTGTCATTTTGACTAGGCCAAGGAGTACCAGATTAAAAATTATTTCTAGGTGTATCTGACGATATTTCCAGATGAGATTAGCTGTTGAATTGGTGGATTTAGTACATTTCTCTCCTCAGTGTGGGTAGACATTGTATAATCTTTTTGGTTTGAATAGAACAAAAAGACAAAGGAAGATGGAATTTACCCCTTTTACTTCCTGCCTTCCTACTTGAGCTGGAACATTGGTTATTATCCTGTCCTTGGACTGGAGTTTACATTACTGGCTCCTGTCCTTGGACTGGAGTTTACATTACTGGCTCCTCTAGTTTACAGGCCTTGAAATTCAGGCTGTAATAACACCACCAATTTTCCTGGGTCTCCAGCTTACTGACAGCAGATTGTGGGACTTTTCAAGGTTCCTAATGGTGTCATAGTGTGAGCCAATTCTTTATAATAAATTTCTTCAACTGTGTGTGTATGTGTATAAAACATTTGGTTTCTCTGGAGAACCCTAACACATTATTTGAGAGTAAGTTGCAAATAGTATGATCCTTTATTCCCAAATAGATCAGTGTACATCTTCTCAGTTCTAGGAGGTTCTATTATATAACCCTATCACAATGATCAACGTCAGGAAATTTCAAATTGACATGTTATTATCACATTTACAGTCTATATGAAAACTTTGAACATTGTCCCAGTCACATAATTTACAGCAATTATTTTGCAATCCAAGATTGACTCTAGGATCAACTGTTACAAACAATCATCATGTCTGTGATCTCTTTAGCCTGCTAATTATGTCCTTCTCAGCTTTTTTGAAATTAAATATCAGGTTTTTCTGGATTAAGATATAATGATTCTCTTTGCAATTTTGGTGTGAGAACTAAAATATCACATGCTCTGGCACAAAACCTCTGATTTTGAAACCAAACAAATAATTTAAGATGTTTATAAATTCCCTCTGGTACTTAAAATTTTTTTAACATTTGTTTATTTTTGAGAGATAGAGATGGAGCATGAGTGGGGGAGGAGCAGAGAGAGAGGGAGACACAGAATCTCAGCAGGCTGTACGCTCTGAGCTGTCAGCACAGAGACTGACGTGGTGTTTGAACTCACGGACGATGAGATCATGACGTAAGCCAAAGTCGGAAACTTAATCAACTGAGCCATCCAGAAACCCCTCCCCTGTGTTACTTTAAAGCTTGTATAAGAGCATACAGGTTCCACAATAATCGATAAACAATTTAGAACACAATAGATTTGTGTGCGTGTGTGTGTGTGCACGCACACTTCTTGTGTATTAAGAGAAGCTTTATCATTTGAACTACATTACCTGTCTCACAGTATTTTTTAAATTATTAAGGTATAAGGGACATACAATATTGTATTAGTTCAGGCATACAACATAGTAATTTGCCATTTGTATATGTTGTGAAGTGATCACCGCAATAAATCTAGTTATCATCTACCACCTAACAAAGTTAATACAATGTTATTGACTCTATTTTCTATGCTGTGTATTACATCCCCATGGCATATTTATTTTATAACTGGAAGTTTGTATTTCTTGATCCCTTTAACCCAGCTCTCACCCCCCACCAACTCCTTTCCCTACTGGCAGCCACCCATTTGTTCTCTGTATCCATGAGCCTGGGTTTTATTTTGCTTTGTTTTATTTGTTTTGTTTTAGGTTCTACATATAAGTGAGATCATGCAGTATTTGTCTTTTCTGTCTGACTTTCACTTAACATAATACCCTCAAGGTCCATCCATGTTCTTTCATGATGCACATTGAGAAGACTGTATTCTCCTGCTTTGGGATGGAATGTTCTCTGTATATCTCTTAAGTCCATCTGGTCTAATCTATTGTTAAAGGCCATTGTTTCCTTATTGGTTTTCTGTTTGAATAATATATCCATTGAGTGTAAAGTCTTCTACTATTACTATATTGCTATCAATGTCTCCCTTTATGTCTGTTACTATTTGCTTTATATATTCTGGTGCCCTAATATTGGGTACATGCATATTTATAAATATTATATCTTCTGGCTCTATTGACCCCATTTATCATTATGTAGTGCCTGCCATTCTTTGTCTTTTTTTACAATCTTTGTTTTAAAGTCTATTTTGTCTGATATGTGTATAGCTACCCCAGCTTTCTTTTGGTTTCCTTTTACATGGAATATTGTTTTCTATCTTTTCACTTTCAGTCTGTGCATCTCCTTACATCTGAAGTGAATTTTTTGTAGGAAGCATATATGTGGGTCTTGTTTTTATCCATTTATCCACTCTATGTATTTTTATTGTAGAATTTAGTCCACTTACATTTAAATAAATTATTGTTAGGTATGTACCTATTGGTATTTGATCATTCTGGATATTTTATAGTTTTCCTCTGTTTCTTTCTTCTTCTATTTATTTTCCTGTGACTTGAAGACTTTCTTTAGTATTATGTTTAGATTCCTTTTTCATTTTATTTTGTGTAAGTTTTTGCTTTGTTGTTATTGTGAGGTTCACATTTATCGTCCTATGTATATAATAATCTAGTTTAAGTTGAAAGAAATTTAAATTTGAACACATTTCCAAAACTACATTTTCACCTCCCATGTTTTATGTTCTTGATGCCAATTGTTACATCTTTTTATTTTATATAGCCCTTAACTTTATGTTGCAGTTTTTGTTAATTTTACTATTTTTGTCTTTAACCTTCTTAGTAGCTTTATGTTTGATTACTTCACTAGCTTTACTATATGTTTATGTATATCAATGAGATTTTTACTTTCATAAGTGTTCTTGCTGTTAATTACTGCCATTTCTTTTCAGCTTAAAGAAATTTCTTTAATATTTTTTGTAAGGCTTATTTAGTAGTGATGAATTCCCTTACCATTTGCTTGTCTGAGACTTTCAAATCTGAGTGATAATCTTACTAGGTATAATATTGTTGATTAGAAATTTTCTCTTTTTAGCACATGGTATGCATTCCTTCTGTCCTGCAAAGGCTGGTTGGCTGATAGCCTTATGGGGTTTCCCTTGTGCATAACAATTTGTTTTTCTCTTGATTCTGTTAAGATTCTCTCCTTGTCATTAACTTTCGACATTTTAATTATAAACTGTTTTGTTGCAGCTCTGTAGGTTCACTTTATTTGAAACTCTCTAGACTTCCTGGACCTGAGTGTCTGTTTTCTTCCCCAGATTGGGCAAGTTTTCAGCCACTGTTTCCTCAATAAGTTCTCTGCCTCTTTTTCTTTCTTTTCTCCTCTATAATGTTTTATTTTGCTTGGTGTCATCCCCAAAGTCCCATAAGGTATCTTCATTTTTCTTGTTATTTTTTTTTTCTTTTTGCTACTCTGCTGGATGAATTCCATTGCTTTATCTCCCAATTCACTAATCTGTACTACATCATCCAGTCTACTGTTGAACTCCTCTAGTGCATTTTTCAGTTAAATTATTGTATTCTTCAGCTCTGGAACCTCTGATTGGTACTTTCTTATGTTTTCTATCTCTTTATTAAAGTTCTCACTGTGTTCATTCATTCTTCTAAGTTGGTAAGCATCTTTATGACCATTACTTTGAGGTCTTTATCAGGTAAATTACTTTTTTTTAAATATATATATATATCTTTTTGTTTTAAATGTTAGTTCTAGGAGAGAGAGAGAGAGAGAGAGAGAGAGAGAGACAGAGAGAGACAGAGAGAGAGACAGCTTGAGCAGGGGGCGATCAGAGAGAGAGTCACAGACTCTGAAACAGGCTTCAGGCTCTTAACTGGCAGTCAGCAAAGAGCCCCACGCAGGGCTCAACCCATGAATCGCGAGATCATGACCTGAGCGAAAGCCGGACGCTTAACTGACTAAGCCACCCGGGCGCCCCTATCAGGTAAATTAGTTATATCCATATTAAGATCTTTTTCTCGAGTTTTATCTTGTATTTTTCTGGAACACATTTCTCTATTTCCTCATTTTTCTTGACTGTCTTTGTTTCTATGTAATAGGTGAAACAGCTTCTTCTTTCAATCTTGAAGGAGTGGTTTTGTGTAGGTGATGATCTTTCTCATATAACCGTGCCCTAGCTCTTGGTTCTCTCTTAAAGCTTTGTGATTGTCTAAACCACCTTATCTATTCTTTTTTTTTTTTTTAATTTATTTATTTCTAGGAGAGAGAGAGAGACAGCATGAGCAGGGGAGGGTCAGAGAGAGAGGAGTCTGGACTGAAACAGGCTCCAGGCTCTGAACTGGCAGTCAGCACAGAGCCCGACGTGGGGCTCGAACCCACGAACCGCAAGATCATGACCTGAGCGAAAGTCGGACGCTTAACCGACTAAGCCACCCAGGCGCCCCCCACCTTATCTATTCTTAATATGTCCCCACTGTTGATGGTGCGCCAAGACATGTCAGTGATACAAAAGGAGGAGTCTCATTTAGTACCTAGTTTTGGGCTAATGAAAGCCAGACCCTCAGGCAGCTTCTTTAAAGTGTGAAAATATATACCATCATGTGTGGCTTTAATTGTAATCCCTGCTGACCTCCAGACCAGGAGAACTGAAGGTGACCCCAAGGTGAAAGTTGCAAAAACTGGGGCTCTAAATGATTGTATAAGCTCCTTTCTGAGAAGTTCTATCAAACGGTAAAAAGGTCAAGGGAGTGCTCAAGATTGGTGTCTACCTGTTTACATTTCTTGGGTATAATTTCTTATCCTAGAGGATAAGCTACATTTAGAGGTGTGTGGGAAACCTAAAGTCTGTCCCACAGGCTGAAATCCCCAGGTAAGTAAATAGGCCTTTTTCATAGGAACGCTGGGGTTGTGTTTTAGTCTGTTATTTTATAATGTCCTGAGGGTGATAGCCTGCGAAGAGCTGTCTTTACAATTGGTATAGTCCTATGGAGGTTTGCAACATCAGCCTTTTAGGCCACCACCACCAGGTGCTTAAGAAGTGTTCCGTTTGGCAGATTGTGTGCACTTCCTGGCTTTAGCAACGCACCTGAAAATTGTACTAGATGGGGCATGTCACTGCTTCACAAAGTCAGTGGGAAAATGTCATGACTGTGTACACCCCAGGGCTTTAGGAAAGAGCTGTGTGTTTGTGTTTGTGTGTGTGCCTATGTGTGTGCCAGCTGTAGGCTGGGAGTAGGAGGATGCTGTGACTGCTTGCACTCACTAGCCCCAGCCAAGAAATGGGAAGATACCACACTGCCTGCACTCACAGACTTCGCAAGGGAGCAGGAAAACAACGTGACCATTTGCACTCTCCCACCCCAGCCAGGGAGTAGGGTAGTGCTACCAACCACCTCCACTATCTGGTCTCAACAAGTGCCATACTGCTTACCCCCCAAATGTCCCAAAAAGGTGATGAGAAAGTGATGTGTCCAAGCTTGCCAGCGTGTGATAGAAAGAAGGCTGTGTGGCGTGCAGCAATGGCATCTGCCAATGCCTCTGTTTTAGGTAGCATCTCAATTGTCTCCTACCTCTCCAACCCATATCCCCGTTATAGAAAAAGAATATCCCGGGGCTCCTGCGTGTTTCAGTTGGTTAAGCGTCCAACTTCCGCTCACATCATGATCTCACGGTTCGTGAGTTCGAGTCCCGCAGCTAGTTGCTGACAACTAGCTCAGAGCCTGGAGCCTGCCTCGGATTCTTTGTCTCCCTGTCTCTCTGACCCTCCCCTTCTCACGCTGCCTCTCTCTCTATCTCAGAATAAATAAAACATTTTAAAAATTAAAATATATATATATATATATATATATATATATATATATCCTATATATATATATAATATCCCTAGCATGTAATCTAGGGTTCTCAAACTGTCCTGTCTTCATTGAGTCTAAGCACTAGTGACACTGCATATGAGCCCTCCAAGACGGGAATTTCAAGTTTGCTTTATCAATTTGGGGTCCTCCAGACATTAGCACCATTGGTTTTTCAA
>JAESUZ010003689.1:0-45376 GCA_017311185.1 Proteles cristata cristata | reverse complement strand
TCTTGGGCACACACTTACACATTTTTGGATCATAGATCTCATCTGTTTACTTTCTAGCTATGGACTGGGCAGTTAACTTTAGAGCACTTATCTTTCCAGCTACAAGATAGATGCAAGAGTTTACATCCACCCCAGCACAGTGTCAAGAGTTGATAAATTTAAGAAGCCTGTAGAGATATTCTACAGGATATGAAGGAAACCTTGTTACATGAAATAGTAATGTTTCTTCCAGAATGGTTAGCTATATTTGATTGCTTTCTGTAAATACACACTGGAACAATTCCGATATTTCCGAAGGATATTATTTATTCAACATGCCATTAGACTTGCCTTGCCTGGTTATATTGATAACACTTGATCTTGTACCTTGAAAAGTCCATTACTAAGAGGCCACTGAAGTCCATGGCAAGGGGAATGAAAAGTTGAGTTCTCAATTGGAAATATTTTTCCAAAATAGTAGGCAATGGGGAATTTCTATCTTTACATGTACCTATAATTGTACTGTACTGTGAACAGTAATAAACAATACATCATAGAGTTTTAAGAGCATGGATTCTGAAATCAGACTGCTTGGATTTAAGTTCTAGCTATACCATATACTAGCTGTGTGACCTTAGGCAGATTATTTGTGCTGCAGTTTCTTTATCTATAAAATTGGGGTAACAGTAATAGCTATTTCATAGGGTTATTATGAGGATTAAATGAACTTATACACATATACCACTTAAAATAGTGCCAAGTAGGTAGTAAGTGCTATGTGTTAGCTATAATTCTTATTCAAATATTACTATAATTCTAGCTGTAATTCCAGTATTACTCTCCTGCTAGGTTTTTCCACATCTGTTAGTGGGCATGATATCATCAACTGATATCCCAATCCATTAAGAAATCCTGTGGCTGTACCTTCAAAATCAATCCAGAATTTTACTACTTCTCATCATTTCTACCTCTGCTGAGCTGGTCCAGATCACTATTGTCTATTTTTCTACTTATTTCAGTAGCCTTCAAATAGCTTTCTACTTTCACTCTTGCTTTTACCTTCCGCCTCCCACCTCCCACCTCCCACCTCCCACTTGCTTTTTCTCAACACAGCAACTAGAGTGACTACTTAAACCCAGGTTGGATCATGACTTTCCAATGCTGAAATCTTCCAGTGACCTTCAGTTCAGAGTAAGCTCCTTAAATGGCCTAACAAAGACCTTCATGATCAAGCCCCCATAACCTCTCTGACCAGCTCTCCTCAGTCTCCCTCTTAATCAATCCACTCCAGTCATCTTGTCACTTTTGCTATTTTTCAAACATGTCAGGCATGCTTCTCAGGGACTTTGTGTTTGCTATCTACTCTGCCTGGAAACTCTTCACCAGAGATATTCATATAGCTTTCTTTATCACTGCCTTCAGGTCTTTGCTCAAATCTCATTTTCGTAGTGAAGCCTTTCCTGAACCTATATTTAAAACTGGATCCTCTCCAAAATCAACATCCCCTATTTTCTGACTCTGAATTTTTTTTTTACATAGTATTGGACACCATCAGGTACAACATTTTATTTAACTTATTTCAACATAACTGTTTTCTACCCCCCTCCACTAGAATATAAATTCTTTGAGACCAGATACCATGTTTTGTCCAGTGCTAGTTCTGACCTTGGCCATGTAGTTACCCAATAAATGTTGGATAGTGTTTAAGTCATTCTCTGGATATAGCCCCAAAATGTTTCATAGTATTTGGCACTACTAGACACTAAATACCTTAGGCTTTGATATACTCCCTAGTAATCTTGAATTATCTTTTCATTTTCAAAAACAGTGTTACCAGTTATAGTTAGTGGAAGAACCTCTATTTTATTGGAATCTAGAGTGTGAGTGAATATGTACTAGGAAAGGAACAGGAGCTTGGGTACTCCAATGGGACAAGCACCACAAAGGAGTTCAAAAATCTAAAATAATAGAATTCTTAAGTGGAAAGAAACCCACAGACTTTAGAGAACACATAATTCTTTACTTAACAGATGGGAAAATTAAGATGCAAAAGACTCCATGGTTCATTAGCAATACATTGAGCTTTCAGAATCTGCCATTTTTATTATATATGATCCTTATTTCTAGGTGGGCCAGTATACCATCTAGTTAAGGAATGTTCAGCATATATAAATAAAACCAGCTTGAGACCAAGTCTAAAACTAAGTGCACTGAGGGAAAAATAACATTATAAAACCTGGATACTGAAGGGAGGGGAAGAAGAATGATCAAAATGGGTAAGGGTTACCCAAGATGCCTCTTGAAAGAGATGCATTTTGAGATATTTTTGAGGAAGCTAAAGGCTTGAACTGAGAGGGGGAAGAGCTTATATTGTAGATGAGGAAGAGGAATAAACTGTTGGAAATCTTAAAGCAGGAATTATCAAGTCATTTCTTTTTCTTTCTTTGTGTGAGAATCAAGGTTATAGCAAAGGATAACTTTGCTTAAAGCAACATTATCAAGTCTTTACAAAGTGAGGCTTATAAAAGTTGAGCTAAGTAAAAACAACTTACTCTCTGGGCTCATAGTTCACTGACATACAATTGATGCTAGGAGATGCTCTTTGTGCAGGAATCTTAAAATGACTGTGTGAAAATGAGGTTAGTGGTTTGTGGGTGCTGAGAGAAGGCAGGAATTGGGTGGATTGTTTTGCATTTGAGGTAGATACAGGCCAGCCAAATAGTTGCTAGAAGGGGAGTGGGTTTAGAAGATTGGGAAGTAAGGCATAGTTTTTGGAATACAAAGAAAAAAAAGAAATTTAAACATCTTTCTTTACCTTATTACATTTTACATTATATCTGGTTATGACAGAGATACACATTAATATTTTCTTATTCAAATCTATGTATCAGACAATTCTGCCACTTTTTAGATGTGTGATATTGAGCAAGCTGCTTAACCTCTCTGAAACTAAATGTCCTTATTTCTACAACAGGTGATAGCTACCCTCGTGACCTCTTAGGGTGACTGTGACGACGAAATGATGCACTTAAAACACTACCTGGTGCATAGTAGGTTCTAAACCATATGTAGCTCTTATTCTGTATAATAGAGCTTCCTATTTGTATTATACTTCACATGATAATACACATTCTTATTTGTTCCTCACATAAACCTGGTGAGGCAGATGGAATTTTCATGGTGGTTGTTATCGTCAATAATTTTTTCAACGGGCTATTTGCTTATCATTATCGCCACTTAAAAGCAATTGGTAGCTTATACCTAAAAAGGCATACCTTTTCTGTTGCTTTTCTGTGCAGGATCATTTTATTTCCTATACTGTTTGAAAATTCAGGGCAAATGCCTAAATCTTTCTGAATGACTATTTCTGTAGTCACTCCTTCTTTATACCAAACAAATGTGAGACATTTGTTGAGAAAAGCTCTTTAAAGGGCACCATTATGTTTCTGCTTTTAGAGGTGGACTTTTATGACCTTTTAGGACCTAAGACCTTTTAACTAGAAGGAGGATAATATCTGCTTATGCTAATGATTTCTCATATGTGAGTGTCCAGTTGAATGATAGAAAGGATTGTTGATGTTGAAGTGCGATATGCTGAGTCCAGGTTGGGCTTACAGTGTATTTAAGGGTGCTGGAGGCTGCAGTTGTAAAATAGCTAAAGACACATGTTCCTTGTGTAACATCCATCAAGGGACAAGCTCTCACATTGTGTGTGGACAGGGTTGTGGGCAAGAGAAACAGATGACACTGAGAACACTGAGGTGAAGGAATGGAAATCAAAGTTTCTGAATACTGTTAGAGCTCAATTTCTCAGTGACTTAACTCTTAGAAATACTCTCTGGATCATTTGAGATATAGTCTAAGAGAGTCTGCTTGAGAAAAATACAGAAACAAAGAAAATAAAAGAACCCACACATTCACACTCACAGAGCAAAAAGCCAGAGTCAAATTAAGAGATACAGATTGAGTTAGATACAGATTGAGGAAAACATAGGCAGAGAGAGAGAGTGACCTTGGAGAACTCCATTATCCCCTGGATTAATGTAGAAGTCTACTTTGGATGGAGTTCAGAGTGAGACAAACAGTTTGCCATGGGTACTGCTTAGAAAACCAAGAGTACAATGTGTACTGAAAAATATCATTGTTCTCCTGGAATCACTGGAGTCACTCCATGTGACACTGGAATCACATGGATATTTGGGGGAATTTATAATCTGAAAAGTCCATAATAAGAGGTGTGGATGGGAATTCCTAAATAGTTATAGAATGTGCAATGCCTCTGGAGTCACCAAAATGATCAGATTCTAGTGGCCAAGGTTCCTAGTCTGCATCTAGAAGGCCAGAGGCCAGACAAAACCCTATCTACATCCAGAAGGAAATTGGTCTTTCTACCCAAGTACATAGAATAGTGGGGAGATGATGGAAAGATGAGGCTCAAATATGTAAGGTGAGAGTATGTGTCTTGAAATGGGGTGAGGAGGGAAGAAGATAGTAGAGAAAACATGGATAGAAATGATCTAAAAATATAAGATGGGTATAATTGAGTCGATATACTAGCAATAATTTAGAAAAAAGGACAAAATAGTAGATAGCCTAAGATTGAGACTAAGAAAGCAAAAGAGGCTCTAATCTACTACATATGTTCATGGACATTTGCTCTTCTGTTGGATATACATCTAAATGTATTAGATTTAGATCTGAGGAATGTTTTAATTGTCTTGAAAGTGATTACCTTTATTTACAAATTTTGATCCTAATATTACCTTCAGGGAATTCAAATAAGAAACTTCACAGTGATAACCTCTGACAAGAACCTCCTAAGTAGAAGTCGGATTTCTTCTATAACAATAACTGTATTGGGTGATGAATCACTAACTTCTCCTCAAATCAAAACTGTACTATATATTAACTAACTTTAAATAAAAAAACAATAATAGTATTGGCAATTATTTTTAAAAATTAGAGTTAAAACAAGTTATACAATTAAACTGTGACAATGATGCACAGAAACATATATAAGACAGAGTTGTGAAGGAAAAATTAATTAAGACCACCCCTCTTTTTATTGTCCAGAGCTGACAACTGTTCATATTTTGTTATCTGTTTTTTTCAGACATTTTTCTCTGCATATATGTAATACTCATGCAGATATTAAAAAATACAAATTATAATATACTATGTATATTACTGATATGTGTCTTTCATCCTACAATATATTATATATTTATGCCCTTCCCTATAAATTCATACAGTCATAGGAAGTACCTACATCATAATTTGTAATGAATTTATAGTATCCCATTGCATGGATGAACCATGTTTTATTTTACTAGAATTTGAACTCAGACCTGTCTGACTACAAAGTCTATGATTTTCCGCACAAAGGATAAAACCAGGTATAAATAAAAATGTATTAAAGAACATGTAAAATAGGAAACATATAAATGAATTAAAGGGTTCTAGGGTTTTCTTTTAATATTTCTCAGGGGGATGGTGTAAAGAGAATGATTGCCTTTAGAATTTTAAGCCAAGTATGCATGTTAAAAAATTAAGGGTAGGTGTGCAAAAAAAAAAAAAAAATTAAGGGTAACTTCTAAAAATAAGGGAAAATGACTTTAAAAAACTTTCCATCTGTTCTCCACATGGTAGCTTGACAGCTAGCTTAATTACCTTGTTTTAGAGAAGCCACACAGTTCAGTGAAAAGAGCGGTGGAATAGGAGTCTGAAGACTGATATTTCTCTTAATTGAGCTGGTTACTATTTGTAATGGATATATTCACTCCACAGAGATAGGTTTGTAGAAAAGGAAGTGTAAAGGTTTTGGTTTACTTTGTTTTCTTAATTCCAACTGAAGCCTTTGTCTACCTTGGTGGGAGTAAGAACAATTTACATTAGTCAGTGTATTTGATTTATATTTGGACATCTCTTTTAAATGAGTGCCAGAGTGGTTGCCCAGCTGTCTTTTCCTTAGTCTGGTTCTGTCTAGTGACTTAGATGTACCTCAGAAAGTACACCCTGGGGCCAAAATAGGAAGGTTTCTTTAGCTATGCAGCCCAGCAAAGTCATTGTCTGCAAATAGTTTCCTTATCAACATTTTTTCTAGTTCTGCTTTGGGGTGCATGGTAACAAAGGGTGAGTAGCAGTGGGGGTTGATGGGTGGAAGTCCCTGCTTAGGAAAGAAATTTCTTTGATGACAGTCATCTCCCTAAGCATAGAATTTGTGTTCATTTAGATCACCAGTGATCCACTCACAAACCCCAGTCAAATGAACTAGAAAATTACACAGATATAAAGAGAAGACTCCAGCCTTTGTCCTGTCCATAGTACGATCTTGCTGCTCTCCCTTTTCCATGCTGTGCCTCTCAGTGATGCCTCCCTTTATTATATTCTGTCTTCCTTCCTACTATCTGTGTGTGCCTAGATCACACAATCAGGCCTAAGCCCACTTAACGTTTTCCCAATATCAAAGTATACTGTACTCACAACATTGTATCCAAAGAATAATTGGTATGTCCGGAGAGTATGCAAGCCCACAGCCTATTCTCCTATTTGTCTTTGATAATGGGACTAAGCCAGGCTGGCTAGTTAATGAGCCAATTATTTTCGGACAAGCCAGCAGATCTGGACACATAGCTCTACAGCTTTGGGGTTTTATTTTATTAAGGCCTCTTTTCTTCAGGCTTTCCTTTCCCATGGGGAAGCTCTTCATGAGAGTCAGACGCCCATACTGCAGGTACCTAACTTGAAGCAATGTGACAAATGAATATTCTGAATCCTCCAAAAGATAAAACAAGAAACCTGAAGAAGGACATTGCTTCTCTCTTTCTTTCTGTCTGTACACACACACACACACACACACACACACACACACACACACACACACACACTTTAATGCTACTTTATAATTTGCTTTAATATGATATAAAATTTTGATATTATGCATACCCTTTGCTCATGTGTTTCTACATTGAGGAATTTATGCTAATCAAATAATCCCAGGTATGCAGACAAAGGTTCAGTTGAAAGAATGTTCAGGTAAGCATTGTTTATAATTATAAAGTCTAAAATGTCCAGTAATAGGTGGCATCATGTACAAATAGTACGACATCATTAAAAATAAGATTAAAAATGGAAAATATGTTCATGCATGTGTTAAGTGAAAAATATAGGCTACAAACAGTATGTAATGTCAGCTTGTGTGTGTGTGTGTGTGTGTGTGTAGTTTATAATGATTGGATTGATATACACCAAAATATTTGAAGTGGTTCTCAGGGTATTGAGACTATTGGGAACTAATTTTTCCAATTTTTCATTTGGGTAATTTAAACATTATATAAACCACTCTTATATAAATCCCTAAGAATTTACAATTATTAACATTGTTACTTTATTTCATCTTTTTGTAAATAAAAGAACGAAAACGTTACTAATATTATTGTCTCTATATTTTCCCCATCCCTTTTATCCTGAAGCACATAAACTAATAAAATTCCTTATATTTATTTCCAATCACTATGGGATGTATTTATTTTTTTGTCTTCATTTTCACATTTGTTATAATAAAAGAATATTGCTTTGGTTATGAAGAAAAGTTATTAAATTTTCTGTTGATGCATTTAGATTTTGATTTAATTTGCAAGAACATTGTATAAAAATGATCTCTTCCCTGCATGAAATTATATGAAGTAAAGTATAACTTGTATAGATTGCTGTTAGTATATCTAGATGTATCTTGCTAATTGATCTTGTCACGTATAAACTGGGATCTTGGACAAAACTATCCTCTTTGTCCTTCAGTTTCCTCATCTGAAATGGGAATAATGACAGTTTTTATCTCATTGAGGTTTTAGTATAGATTAAATGAGATAATACATGTATTTAGACTAGTGTCTAGAGCATAAGGGATTTTCAATACAGCATAGCTATTGTTATCACCATCATTACCAATCCAAAAAGAGTGACATGGATTATATAGTATGGTACTTTTAAAGCATGGCCACAAATTCATTGACTTTTCTCACATTGAGACCTGGAATCTAGCTTCCCCTCTCATTGAATCTAGGTATACTTGTCACGGCTTTCAACCAGAGTATGGTGAAGATTATTCTATATGTCCTCTGAGGCTGAGCTTTGAAATCCATGTAGCTCCACCAGCTACATGTTGAAGCAAGCCTTGTAAGAACCTTGTAAGAACTTCAACTATTGGGAAACTGCTATGATAGAGGTGCCACATAGGTGCTCCCATATCTAATGAACCCAGCCTTCCAGCCATCTCCACCAAGGCACTGAGTATGTGAGTGAAGCTCTCTTGGAACCTCCAGCCCATCTTTCCACTGTTGGACGACCCTAGTTGGATGCTATGGGGAACAGAAGAAATGCCCATCCAGTCTTGTCCAAATTTGTGATCTATAGGCTGTTTTAAAAAAAAGTTCCTAAATTCTTTGACATTCCTCACATAGAGAGGAAGGATATATGTCCCCTAGGATCTGTGTCCCCAACTATTGAATCAGGTGGGCTTTTGACTTGTTTCATTATGTGACTTCTGTTGCTAGATTTTAAGAGACAATGTGGCTTCTTCATGGTTTTCTTGAGGAAAGGCAGATTCCATGTAGGAACTTTGCCACCCTGAAAATCACTGTGCTGGAGATGTCAGATGTTAGGTGTTCTGGTTATCAGTCCCAGCTGAGCATAATCTCTAGACTCTGAAAGAATGCAAGATATGTGAATGAAGTCATGTTGATGTCTCTAAACTACATTATCTTCCAGCTGAGTACCAATAAGTGACCTCAGTTGATCCACATGGATCAATGAATCAGTCAGCTGAGTCCTGACTGAACTCCTGACATACAGAATTCATGAGATATAATAATATACACACTGTTTCATATCATTAATTTCTGGGATATTTGGTTATGAAGCAAGAGTAATTTCAACATAGTTTTAGTGTTACTTGCTAAGTAGAATATGCCTTCATACACAAGAGAAATAAAAGTGATATCTTGGTATACCCTAAATATTCACTTTTAAATTATTCTTCATATGGCCAACAGACCATTGGCATTCTTTGATGCCTATAGTGTTGCATGGAATCCAGAAGTCTTTACAGGAATACTCTTTGCCTAGGGCATACCTTTGGGTTATGATGTGGGGTACTATAAAGTGTTCCTAGCTCCAAGATATCTTTCAGTCACTCTGCCTTAGTGTCTGAAACTTTTTTTTTTTTTTTAATCTAAGCCATTGCCTGGCATAAAGCATCCTATGTCTAGGAGGTTTGGGGCAATGAAGAAATTGCCACAAATGGAATGGGGAACGATTATTAGGCATTGGCAACCCAGGGCAGATTATTTTTATGATACTTTCTCCTTGCACGTGTCAAGCAGAGAGAAAGGCCCTGGAGAAGGGGATGTTAAATCAGGTTAATGAATGAGAGAAGAGGGAGATCCGATACATGGGATGGAGGGAGGGTAATTAAGAAAGGCAGCCCTATATTATGCTAAGCAAAAGAAGTCAGTCAGAGAAAGACAGATACCATATGATTTCACTCATACGGTATGAGAAACTTAACAGATCACCATGGGGGAAGGGCAGGAAAAATAAGATACAAAGATAGAGGGAGCAAATCATAAAGGACTCTTAAATACAGGGAAGAAACTGAGGGTTGATGGGGGTGGGGAGGTTAGAGAAAAATGGGTGATGAGCATAGAAGAAGGCAATTTTGGGGATGAGCACTGGGTATTGTGTATAATTGATGAACCACAAGAATCTATCTCTGAAGCCAAGAGCATCCTGTGTATGAAATAACTTGACAATAAATTAAAAAAAGACAGCTCTAGGTGATAGTCTCAAGGTGAGTCATAGCAGTTGGAGAGAGCCTGATAGTACTAGGTGTCTATGGATGGGTTTACAAAAGGAAAGATTGATTTATTCATCATTGTCTCAAAGACCAACTATATATAGACTTATTTTATGGAAACTCTAAAAGAGTAAATATATGAAACTGAGAAAGGAAGAGCATGAGATAGAGGGAGGGGGAGAGAGTTTTGGGTGTTGTTGCCTTAATAATATTATTTCCTCATATTTGTATAATACTTCTCAGCTTATGAATTATATTTGCATGCCAGGAAGAAGCAAAATATTACAATCCATTTATATTTTCTTTTTTTTTTCAAATAGTTTATTGTCAAGTTAGTTTCCACATAACACTCAGTGCTCATCCCCACAAGCGCCCTCCCCCATGTCCATCCCTCTTCCCCCCCACATCCATCAGTCCTAACTTTTTGTCAGCATTCAAGAGTCTCTCATGGTTTGCCTCTCTCCCTTTCCCCCACCATTTCTGCCCTTCTTCTCCCCCTTGTTCCTCCCTCAAGTTCCTCCTAATCCTCCTATACGTGCACACATATGATATTTGTCCTTCTCTACCTGACTTATTTCGCTCAGCATAACACCCTCAAGGTCCATCCATGTTGCTACACATGGCCAGGTTTCATTGTTTCTCATTGCCATGCAGTATTCCATGGTATAGATAAACCACATCTTCTTGATCCATTCATCTGTTGATGGACACTTAGGCTCTTTCCATGTTTTAGCTATTGTGGAGAGTGCTGCTATGAACATTGGGGTACATGTGCTCCTATGCCTCAGCATTTCTGTATCCCTTGGGTAAATTCTAGCAGTGCTATTGCTGGGTCATAGGGGAGTTCTACTGTTAGTTTCCTGAGGAACCTCCACACTGTTTTCCAGAGGGGCTGCACCAGTTAACATTCCCACCAACAGTGTAGGAGGGTGCCCGTTTCTCCACATCCTCGCCAGCATCTCGAGTTCTCTGATTTGCTCATTTTAGCCACTCTGACTGGTGTGAGGTGGTATCTCAGTGTGGTTTTGATTTGTATTTTCCTGAAGAGGAGGGACGCTGAGCATCATTTCATGTGTCTGTTGGCCATCTGGATGTCCTCTTTGGAGAAGTGTCTGTTCATATCTTCTGCCCATTTCTTCACTGGGTTGTTTTTTTTTTGGGTGTGAAGTTTGGTGAGTTCCTTATAGATTCTGAATATTAACCCTTTATCTGATATGTCATTTGCAACTATCTTTTCCCATTCTGTTGGTTGCCTATTAGTTTTGTGGGTTGTTTCCTTGGCTGTGCAGAAGCTTTTAATCTTGATGAAGCCCCAATCGTTTATTTTTGCTCTTGATTCCCTTGCTTTTGGGGATGTGTCAAGTAAGAAGTTGCTGCGATGGAGGTCAAGGAGGTTGTTTCCTGCTTTCTCCTCGAAGGTGTTGATAGTTTCCTGTCTCACATTCAGGTCCTTTATCCATTTTGAGTTTATTTTTGTGCATGGTGTGAGAAAATGATCTAGTTTCATTCTTCTGCATGTTGCTGTCCAATTCTCCCAACATCATCTGTTAAAAAGGCTGTCGTTTTTCCATTGGATATTCTTTCCTGCTTTGTCAAAGATCAGTTGTCTGTATACTTCTGGGTCCACTTCTGAGTTCTCAATTCTGTTCCATTGGTCTATGTGTCTGTTTTTGTGCCAATACCATACTGTCTTGATGAGGACAGCTTTGTAGTAGAGGCTAAAGTCTAGGATGGTGATACCTCCCGTTTTGGTTTTATTTTTCAATATTACTTTGGCTATTCGGGGTCTTTTGTGGTACCATACAAATTTTTGGATAGTTTGTTCTAGTTTTGAGAAGTATGCTGGTGCAATTTTGATTGGAATTGCATTGAATGTGTAGGGTGCATTGGGTAGTAATGACATCTTAAGTATATTTATTCTTCCTATCCATGAGCATGGAATGTTTTTCCATTTCTTTGTGTCTTCTTCAATTTCCTTCATAAGTTTTCTATAGTTTTCATCATACAGATCTCTTGTATCCTTGGTAAGGTTTATTCCGAGATATTTTATGGGTTTTTTTGTGCAGTTTTGAATGGGATCAGTTTCTTGATTTCTATTTCTGTTGCTTCATTGTTGGTGTATAAAAATGCAACCGATTTCGATACGTTGATTTTGTACCCTGCAAGTTAGCTGAATTCTTGTATAAGTTCTAGTAGGCTTCTGGTGGAGTCTGTCGGGTTTTCGATGTAGAGTATCATGTCATCTGCGAAGAGGGAAAGTTTGACTTCTTTGCCAATTCTGATGCCTTTGATTTCCTTTTGTTGTCTGATGGCTGATGCTAGGACTTCCAGCACTATGTTAAACAACAGTGGTGAGAGTGGACATCCCTGTTGTGTTCCTGATCTCAGGGGGAAAGCTCTCAGTTTTTCCCCGTTGAGGATGATGTTAGCTGAAGGCTTCTCATAGATGGCTTTGATGATGTTTAAGTAGGTTCCTTCTAACCCAAGTTTCTCTAGAGCCTTTATTAAGAAGGGATGCTGTAACTCTCCACAATAGCTAAAACCTGGAAAGAGCCTAAGTGTCCATCAACAGATGAATGGATCAAGAAGATGTGGTTTATCTATACCATGGAATACTACATGGCAATGAGAAACAATGAAACCTGGCCATGTGTAGCAACATGAATGGACCTTGAGGGTGTTATGCTGAGCGAAATAAGTCAGGCAGAGAAAGACAAATATCATATGTGTGCACGTAAAGGAGGATTAGGAGGAGCTTAACAGAGGACCAAGGGGGAGAAGAAGGGCAGAAATGGTGGGGGAAAGGGGAGAGGCAAACCATGAGAGACTCTTGAATGCTGACAAAAACTGAGGACTGATGGATGTGGGGGGGAGGAGGGATGGGCATGGAGGAGGACACTTGTGGGGATGAGCACTGGGTGTTATGTGGAAACTAATTTGACAATAAACTATTTGTAAAAAAAAAAAAAAAAAAAAAGGGATGCTGTATTTTGTCAAATGCTTTTTGTGTATCTATTGACAGGATCATATGGTTTTTATCTTTTCTTTTATTGATATGATGTATCACATTGATTGATTTCCGAATGTTGAACCAGCCCTGTAACCCAGGAATGAATCCCACTTGATCTTGGTGGATGATTCTTTTGATATGCTGCTGGATTCGATTAGGAAGGATCTTGTTGAGAATTTTTGCATCCGTACTCATCAAGGATATTAGCCTATAGTTCTCTTTTTTTGCTGGATCTCTGTCTGACTTGAGAATCAGAGTGATGCTGGCTTCATAAAATGAGTCCGGGAGTTTTCCTTCGATTTCTATTTTTTGGAATAGCTTGAGAAGAATTGGGATTAATTCTGTTTTAAATGTCTGGCAGTATTCCCCAAGGAAGCCATCAGGTCCAGGGCTCTTATTTGTTGGGAGATTTTTGATCACTGATTCAATTTCTTCACTCGTTATGGGTCTGTTCAGGTTTTCTATTTCTTCCCGTGTGAATTTTGGTAATGAGTGTGTGTTTAGGAATTTGTCCATTTCTTCGTAGTTGTCCAATTTGTTGGCATATAATTTTTCATAGTATTCCCTTATAATTGCTTGTATATCTGAGGGGTTGGTTGTAATAAGTCCATTTTCATTCATAATTTTGTCTATTTGGGTGCTCTCTCTTTTCTTTTTGATAAGTCTTGCTAGAGGTTTGTCAATTTTGTTTACTCTTTCAAGAAACCAACTCTTGGTTTCATAGATCTGTTCAATTGTTTCTTTGGTCTCTACGTTGTTTATTTCTGCTCTAATTTTTACTATTTCTCTTCTTCTACTGGGTTTAGGGCGTTCTTGTTGTTCTGCCTCTAGTTCCTTTAGGTGAGCTGTTAGATTTTGGACTTGTGCTTTTTCTAATCTCTTGAAATAGGCCTGGAGAGCAATGTACTTTCCTCTTAGGACTACCTTTGCCGCATCCCATAGATTTTGAATTGTTGTGTTTTCATTTTCATTTGTTTCCATATATTTTTTAATTTCATCTCTAATTGCCTGATTGGCCCATTCATTCTTTAGAAGGGTGTTCTTTAACCTCCATGTTTTTGGAGGTTTCCCAGACTTCTTCCTGGAATTGATTTCAAGTTTCAAAGCATTGTGATCTGACAGTGTACATGGTATGTTCTCAATTCTTTTATATTTAGTGAGGGCTGCTTTATGTCCCAGTATGTGATCTATCTTTTAGAATGTGCCATGCGCACTTGAGAAGAAAGTCAATTCCTTGGCCTCAGGATGTAAAGTTCTAAATATATCCGTCAGATCCATCTGGTCCAATGTGTCTTTCAAGTCCATTATTTCTTTAGTGATTTTCTGTCTGGTTGACATATCCATTGGTGTAATCGGAGTATTAAAGTCCCCTGCTATTAGCACATTCTTATCTATTAGCTTGTGTCTGTTTGTGATTGTTTTACATATTTAGGTGCTCCGATATTCAGTGCATAGACATGTATGATAGTTAGTTCATCCTGATGGATGGACCCTGTAATTATCATGTAGTGCCCTTCTTCATCTCTTGTGATTGTCTTTCATTTAAAGTCCAGTTTGTCTGATATAAGTATCGCTACTCCGGCTTTCTTTTGATTTCCTGTAGCATGATATATATTTCTCCATCCCCTTACTTTTAATCTGAAGGTATCTTCCCGTCTAAAATGAGTTTCTTGTAGACAGCCTATAGATGGATTTTGTTTTTTAATCCATTCTGCTACCCTATGTCTTTTGATTGGAGCATTCAGCCCATTTACATTCAATGTTATTATTGAAATATGTGGGTTTAGAGTCTTTGTATCTTTTGTAGGGTTCATGTTTGTGGTGGTGTCTCTGGTATCTTTGTTCCTTGCAACCTTTCCTTCAGAGCATCCCCCTCAGGATTTCTTGTAGGGCTGGTTAGTGGTAACAAATTCTTTCAATTTCTGTTTATTTGGAAAGGTTTTTATCTCTCCTTCTATTTTGAATGACAGGCTTGCTGGATAGAGGATTCTTGGCTGCATATTTTTACTGTTCATCACCTTTAAGATGTCCTGCCATTCCTTTCTAGCCTGCCAAGTTTCAGTAGATAGGTGTGTCACCACTCTGATAAGTTTCCCTTTGTATGTTAGGGCCCTTTTATCCCTAGCTGCTTTCAAAATTCTCTCTTTGTCCTTGTATTTTGCCATTTTTACTATGATATGTCGTGCAGAAGATCGATTCAAATTACATCTGAGGGGAGTCCTCTGAGCCTCTTGTATTTCCACATTTACTTCCTTCCCCAGGTCGGGGAAGTTCTCTGCTATAATTTGTTCCAGGACTCCTTCAGCACCTTTCCCTCTCTCTTCCTCTTCTGGGATTCCTATGATATGGATATTGTTGCGTTTGACCATATCGCTGAGCTCTCGAATTCTTCTTTCCTGTTCCTGGATCAGTTTGTCTCTTTTTTTGTCAGCTTCTTGTTTTTCTATCATGGTGTCTTCTAAATCACTTATTCTCCTTTCTGCCTCTTCAAGCCGTGCATTGGAGGCCTCTAATTTATTATGTATCTCATTTATCACATTTTTTAATTCTTCACGCCTATTTTTATTTTCCATTCTGTCTGTAGCCATAGTTACTTTGATGTCCCCTATGTTTTTTTCAAGCCCAGCTATTAATTTTACCATTATGATTCTAAAATCTTGTTCAGTTATTCTGCTGATATCTCTTTTGAGCAGTTCATTAGCTGTCATTTCTTCTTGGAGTTTCTTTGGAGGAGAGGTCTTTCATTTCATCATTTTAGTTAGCTTTCCGGCTCTTGTTGGTTTTAAAGACCTGTTATGCCCTCTGTATCTATGAGCGCTGCTCTATCTAAGAAGACTCTTTGACTGTCCAGGGCCTATCCTTTCAGAGAGTGTTTTTTGAATAGTATCCCTTGGTCTCTCTTGTTGGGACCTTGGTTATTTTATTTTCCTATTCATAGTGATATTTGGGACTCTCCACCTGTGTACTCTAGCTTGTTTCTTGAGGTAGCCCTGGAAAAGAAAAGAGACAAACACACAGGGAGCAGGAGCACACAAATGCACAGGCTAATTCAACTAACATGCAAAGCGAGAGGGAAAATGACAAAGTTAAGAGAAAAGACGGAGGAGGGATGGCGAATAATAGGGAGTATAAAATACATAAAAGGGTCAAAAAGAGGAAAAGAAAAGGAAAAAAGAAGAAAACCGATGGACAAAGAACGGTTTAAAGCATATACCTGGATTTCCCAGCTACAGTTAAATAGCCGTGTGTATGCAGTGCTGGTTGAAGAGCATAGAGAAAGAGAGAGAAGGCAGGGCGGGATGAGGCAAAATTGGAAATAGAATGAATAGGCAGAAGGGATACGAAGCTTTTTTCAAAGAGGTAAACGGTAGAATATGGTTGGATAGGTGAGAGAAGGATGCTGGAAGTATCCAGAGAAACTATGTAGTCTAATTACTCCTGAGAGAAAGAGATGAAAATGTCGGTAGGTGTAGAATTTACATTTATAGAATGGACTCGTTGTGATTGTTTAAGCAAGCTGGTGACCAGAGTTTATCAGATCAGTGTTCTGGGGAAAAAAGAGAGAAAAGAGGAAGAATAAGAAAAAGGAAAAAAAAGGGGGGGGAGGGTAGCTCTCAGGCAGAGATGAGCATGGCGTCATCTAATGCCTCAGGCAGGAGTTCTGCCTTGACAGTTGTGGGGAGGAGAGTCATGGTGCTCCAGTCCCTTCTTGAGCCAAGCCCTGCACCTCACTTTTTTGGGCGTGTAAACTCCCCGTACCGGGGGCGCAGCCAAGGTTGGTTGCATTCTTCAACCCAGGCCAGTTCCAATCTCCAGATCCCAGTCCGTGCGCCCCACTGAAATTGCCTTAGACACAGCTTCCCAGGCAACCCCCTTGGGGCAGTTCCAGGCACCCTGCGGAGCCCTGGGGGTGGAGTCAGAATCGCAGCTTCCTTCCCTGGGTCGGGCTGGTGAGCATGGGCGGGGGCTTGCCTGCCGGGTGCACTGAGCCCGAACCCGCTGGAGTGAGGAAAACCAGGTCCCTCTATGGCTCGTCACCTGAAACACGAACTCACAGGCAAATTTCCCAGTTTTTAGCTCTTTGCCTTCCCTCTCGAGTTCCAGCCAGCCAGGAGCGAGGACGCCCACTGTCCGCGCGGCTCTTTCAGGGTCCCCAGCCGCCCAGGAGCTACAATGGCGGCAGGCGCGCCACCACTCAGAAGTCAGCTGCCCGCAACCAGCACAAAGAAGCAGTTTGTGTGCTCAGCCCCTCCCAGGACCAGTTGGCGTGAGGGGACCTGGTGTGCAGGTATTTGGCAAGTACGGTCTTTCTATGTCCCGAGCGGAGGTTCCCCCCACCCCCCCCAGCGGAGGTTTTTCTGTTTCGGACTCTCTCTTTTTCCCCTCTCACTCCCCGTAGAGGGTAGAGGGGGATCGCCTCCCACCCTGGAGTCTACAATCCCCGCCCGATTTTATCTTCCCCAGTTCGCACTCACGTTAGAAGGGTCTCTCAGTGGATTCTGCGTCCTTTTTCTCCCAGTCTCTCAGGTTTCGTAAGGTTTCCATTGGCTTCAGATCTTTTCTGTGTGATGTATGGGCATGAGTGCAAGTATGGAGCACCTTACTTCTCCGCCATCTTGCCCCCTCATTCTACAATCCCTTTATATTTTCACATGAGGGAACAACTCTTTAGAAAGATGAAATGACTTGCCCCAAATTACAAACTAAGTTACATTGGAAAGATTATCCTTGAACTCCATGACTCTTGGCTATTTCTACCATATTGGCCTTTAAGATTCAGAGTTGTTTCTTTTCTGTACGTGTCAATATACATAAATATAGAATGCATAGAAAGCAAAATACTGTGTATAGGCACTGCTAATCCAGTTTTTCTCCTTCCTAATTCAAACAGAAATGCTTGTAATACATCATTTCTAACAAATTCCAAACATTGTCCGGACTGAATTAAGAGCCTAGAATGCAGAATGTTTAAGTTTTATGTGAATCCTGGAAGCCTTTTATTTTATTTTATTTTATTTTTTTAATAGTTTATTGTCAAGTTGGTTTCCATATCACACCCAGTGGTCATCCCCAGAAGTGCCCTTCTCTATGCCCATCACCCCCCTTCCCCTCCCCCCCTTCCCATCAGCCCTCAGTTCTCAGCATTCAAGAGTCTCTCATGATTTTAATGTTTTTTGAGGAGAAGGGGCAGAGAGAGAGAGACAGACAGACAGAATCTGAAGCAGGCTCCAGGCTCCACGCTGTCAGCAAAGAGCCGGACTCAGCGCTCGAACCCATGAGCCATGAGATCATGACCTGAGCTGAAGTTGAAGTTCGACGCTTAACTGACTCAGTCACCCAGGTGCCCCTCATGATTTTTTTTTTGCCCCTCATGATTTTAATGTTTTATTTATTTCTGAGGGAGAGAGAGAGAGAGAGAGAAAGAGAGAGCGAGTGAGCAGAAGAGGGTCAGAGAGAGAGGGAGACACAGAATCTGAAATAAGCTCCAGGCTCTGAGCTGGCTGTTGGCACAGAGCCGGATGTGGGGCTCGAATCCACAAACCGTGAGATCATGACCTGAGCCGATGTTGGACACTTAACTGACTGAGCCACCCAGGTGCCCCTGGAATCCTTTTAATTATGCCAGGAATTCTGGAAGACTTTTCATTATACCAGGAACTCAGGGTTTTTTTTTTTTTTTTAAGTTTCTTTATTTTGAGAGAGAGAGAGATAGAGAGCACGTGAGCGAGCAAGCATGAGTTGGGTAGGGGCAGAGAGAGAGGGGAGAGAGAGGATCCCAAGCAGGCTTTGTGCTGTCTGCACAGAGTCCAATGTGGGGCTCAAACCCACGAACCATGAGACCATGACCTGAGCCAAAACTAGAGCTGAATGCTTAATCGACTGCGTCATACAGGCATCCCCAGTTTTAATTTTTGATGAAATTATATCTGTCAAGACAAATAAAATTTATAGTATAGATCAAATGGAATTAGTTAAAATAAGGTAATTGTGAAAAACACAACTCCTGATGTTTTAAGAGTACCACAGTACATGATAAATACAGAAATCATTGGATAAAAGGTCCAATGCAAAATAAACGTTCCTAGGGATGAAACCATTGGGTATTTCAGCACAACATCAGGACTGTTTTGATCAGAATGAGGAGGAAGCAGAATGGCAGGGCAGTGGAACATATGCTACCCCATGAGGCAAGAATTCTGGTTTCTAAGCCCCTTTCATTTTGACTGGCTGTGTGGTTTAGGCAAAGTGATTCTGTGAGTTTCAGCAAACTAAGGGCTTATTTTTACCTGCCTGAAGTCAGACAGCTTGACCAGATGGTCTCCTGAGATTCCTTCCCATTTTAAGGCCTAAGATTGTAAGCTTTCCTCTTTGGTTTCCCTTTCCCCCTCTATGGACCTTTAATTCATGAATTTATCTAAGCCCTTATAACAGACTTAAATTTTGGCCTTCAGGGTAATGAGTTTCACTGAAGCTCCAATTCCCTTTTTTTTTTTTTTTTTTGAACTCACTCTTTCAAGCATTGTGGAGCTATGGAATGGGACTAGTACGACTACGACATGGTCCAGTCTGCCAATTCCTTGGTGGCACTAAATCCCAGGTTTATTTGAATACCAGGAATGCAGGAGTATAGCTATGGGTAAAGGAGAAATAAATTTAAGCCCTGTCTTCATTTCTTTCCTAAGTCACTTATATTTATAATCTATGAAGCATTTTCTTTGTGAATTTAAAATTGACTCCTCCAATCTTTAGCTTAATAAAAATTAATTTAATTTATTTTCATTGTCATATAACTTGCATTCTTCAAGGCTGGGTATTTGTTATGATTCTTAATTGCATTATAAATTTTTGCAATCATCACACAAAAAAATAACAATGGTATTATATAACACAAAAGAGTGAACCTAAATTACAGTAGAGGAAGATAATGTGGAGTAAAGTGTATTCATAATCCAAGAAAATGAAACTCGTGCACAGCAAGTATTAATTATGGGAACAGTCATTTGAGCAGCATCACTTATTTGAGGGACAGGAAATAACTCTGAATCTCATGCCAGTATTGTTTTACAAACCAAATGGTATTTGTTTTGAGTCAGAAGACAATATGCGTTTTTTAAATTGAATTATTTTTTAAATTAAATTTTCTTTCAGATTTCAGTACATCAGGACAATGAATAACTGTATATTCATAAACCTTCAAATATATTTCTCTAGCCAACATAAAGTCAAGTCAACATAAAGTCAAGCCAACTCAAATCCTAGTTGGGTTTTTCAAACTGAAAATGCATTTCATGATTTTTTTTGTATGCAGAAACAGCCAACCCATGTTTGTTCTTTTATCTATTCAGCAAATAATTTTAAACTACCTGCTTTGTGGCAGACAGTGTACTAAGCACTGGGATAGAATTGCAAACAAGACAGATGTGGTCGCTTCCCTCATGAGATTTAAAGTCTAGTGGGAAAATAGTCACAGAACAAGTAATTACAAGTGTTTGTGGCACCCATGAAGACAACTCAAGATGAGTTTTAAACCCATGCCCAGACTATACACATCAACTCTGTGTCCTCAGACAAGTTACATTCTCAGAAGCTCAGGTTTTTTAAAATTTCTAATAAAGGAATCTGCCTTTTAAAATTGTCATGGTAATACAATTAAATATTTGATAGAAAAGTGTTCCTTAAAATATGAAACAGTGTATAGATATTAGCGATACTGCTATTGTTCTTTATATACATTTATTTGTTTGAGAAATTGGTAGACATACTTAGGCCATTTAGATTCAGAGTTCTCTTATATTTTCATTCCTATGACAGTCACCAGTTCTTCCCTTCCTTTGTTCCTTACACGTCTTTCTACTCACTTCCTCCACTACCCTCTACCCCTTCTCAAAGGCCTCTTTGGCTAGGTTAGGACCGTGAGTTTCAAGGCATTAATAGTTTTATTCTTGTTAGGACGTTCCAGCAATAGCTACCTTGTACATTTCTCATCTCTTAATTGATTCACTTTGTTTGGTAAGTAGGTGATGGTTTTGCAAGGATGTGGTATTTGCCATTCTTGCCCAGTGATATACAAATGGTATAAAAGTCTATTTTCCAGTGGTATATAATTGGTATACAATTCTATTTCCTTTCAGCTTCTGGATGCTAGTTAAAGATCTTGTAAGAAAGACTCAAAACTTAACAGAACACTCACATTGCCTTGTTTGAAAACAGCAATTTATGGAAGACTGATCATTCTAATTGAAGTGGACCCAAAATAGGACCAGGATGTGTGAAGGCACAATGAAAGGACTACTATGAGAGTTTGCTTCCATCTCAACATCGTTTTTCTCACCAATAAATGTGTAATCCCCTACTATTAATCACTGATTTGAGTGAAGACATTGAAACTAATAATTCACAGAAAATGTTTTTTTTAGAGAAAGTAAGTTTGAGAGAGGTTTTTGAAGCTAAGCAGAACAGATTGGTTAATGAGAAGTAGGATATCATACAAAGTTTTTGAAATATGGAACAATTTAATGAAAATGAAACTCTGAGACAGATTAGATAGGCACTGTCATGTAGGATGTTCTGCCATGAGAATAGTGTCAAAGAAGTATGGTATAATGACAAAAACTATGACTGAGAGTTCAGAAATCTGACTCCTACTTCTCACCAATTGTTACTAGCTTTGAGACCTTAAACCCTTCTATTTGGGGTTCAGATTTCTTACCTGCAAAAAAAATTGGATAGTCAAAATAAGATTAAGTAATCCCACTTATAAAATATGAAAAGATCATAGAAAAGTACTAAAATAATCCAGTAATACTGTGAAGATTAGATGCATAATGGTGGCAGTGGAAATGAAGAAGGAAAAAACTGGAGAGAGAAGCATTTTGTAGAAATTATTGTTAGGATTCAATGAATAACTGTATAGTAGATGGATTAGAAAGATGAGTCAAGTTGTTTTCAAAGTGTCAATTCTGAATGACTGGGTAAATGAGATTGACAATAACAGAGATGGAGGAATAGAGAGAAAAGTATGTAAATGAAGATAATGAGTTGCTAACAAAGTGGGAAGAGAGTCAAAATGATCTAAAACTCTATTGTGATATGAAAATTTCTAGAAGACAGTGGACAACCATGCTAGTACTACTGCAAATTAAGAAGAGCTTAGAAGAAAGGATTTGGTGTCTAGAAGAGTTCATTTAAGAGAATATGAGTGGGATCAGGAATATGCAAATATGTACATATATGTGCACAAGGCATTTTCTTCTCCGTTATACCCAATATTGTCTCTGGAAAAATGGATAAAACTGAAAACATGATGATCTGTGTAATTGGTCCTTGGTATTCCTTACATCATGTACATTTTCTGGTTAGGAAACAGTGGAGGGGTAAAATATAAAGGAGATGTTGATACACTGAAGGTTAGAAATTGTGAGGCAAAGTACAGATGGAAGGACCTCCTTTGTACCCCCAGTCTTCTTGTTTGGATACTTTTCGGTTCATACGAGATCCTCCTTCATGGTCAGTGAGAAATTCTACTTTTTACTTTTCTTGATTTTTCTATAAATGCAGAAATTTAAGAACTGCTTGATTATTATCTGCCTTTTATTATTTCCTTTCCCCATCATGTTTAATTTCACAGATTTTTTTTCTGAAAATGAGGTTAGGTAAAGCTGAAATGTGTTGTGTTGCATCTGTCACAACACATTGAAAGGAACTCACAATTGTGTACAGATTGTATAACACCTTTAGATGAATCTTATTTCCTTCCCTTAGATGGTGCTAATAGGGCATGAAAGGAATATATGATTGTATGAGATCATTATTATGGTATTATATAAAGTCCTGGAGTCACTTGAGTGATTTGGAATTAAAAACAAATGATTCTCTGAGAAGTCCGAATTACTGTTCATAGAGATGACAACCTGTGTCTTTTATCAGCTAGAGTCCCATGACATTTACCCTCTTTTTTTCCCTTCTTCTTTATCCTAGAAGAATAATTGCAGTATAAGTGAATTAAATCTAGTGCAACTATTAGAAAAGTTTGGTTTTAGTCTCAGATAAAAATAGTCTTGCTATCTGTTTGCACTGTGGTTTGAGTGTCAGTAACATACTTGTGAAAGGTGTAGCATACCCAAACTAGGAAAGCCATTGTTAAGGCCCTTATGCATGAGGAGTGTTACTTAAGTTGTCTGCCACTCCACACAACAAACCTTGACTGCAGTTATTAAGTGGGGTTGACCTCTCCCAGGCAACTCTCAACAAAAATGTCATAATGTTAACAGACAGCTTGAGAGGACAATAAAAATGTTGGTTGGGGATTATTAAACAAACATAATGAAATGAAACAATTTCTTAAACAGTTTAGCATATATAAATACAACATACTGTAAATTATAAGAGGTAGTTCTCTGATACTAAAAACTAATTTCCCTGCTCAAGGAATTTTCTTTTTAGACTTTGCTTGAGGGTAAGAACATTTCCGTATTTTTCTCTGATCCATATTTCTTTAAGTTTGGAGTTGTTCAAGTTCTTCTGATTCTTGTTAGAGTGCCCCAAGTTGTTCTTGCCCTGTGTTGCTCTGCCCTGGGGGTGTTCCATATCATGGCCCCTTAATTCAGCCTCTGATTGAAGACTTGCTCCAAAATCATTTTCAGTTCAGAGTATTTATCAATTTTATTCCTAAAAAAAGCTTGGAGTTTCTGTGAAATGTGTATGTTGCATATTACATTGGGGATAATTTCTTATGTGTTTCTTTGGCCCCTTGGCTTTCTTTTCTATCTCTTGTGAATGTGTGGTGTTTTTGGAGAGCTGCCTCCATCCATACTCTGAAGATGGAAACAGTGTTTTAAATTCTCTACTTATTCCAATAGAAGAACTAACTTCCACACTGGATCTAAATTGTAATGAGTGAAACTTGGATGCCATAACATTTCCTATTTAACAGTATTAAGCATTCCCCCTAGCTACCACAGTTTAGGATTTTGTTTTATACCTGCTGTGATGTGGACTTTGTCTGATCTCAGTGAAACATAAGACCAGCCATGACTTCTGCTTTCTTGAACTATAACTCCAGATTGACAGACTGAACTGGAGGAAAGAATCAGATCCTGACAGGTAGAACTTGTTCTACTTAGATATGTTTCTTAAGTGTGATGGCATTTGTAATTGAGGCTGCAATTAATATATTTTTGTAGATTTTTAAAATTGGTGTGGTAGTCTCACTAGTCACAGCTTGGGGAAAGGATTGAGGCTAGGTTAGAGAATGTATCTGTTACTAGATATTTGCATGGTACCTCACATTAAAACCTCAAACAACCAGAGTCCAATTAAGTGCATTCCTCAGTTAATTGGGATATTTAAGTGAAGCTTCAGGCTTAGGAGAAAATGATGGATATATGGAAACAATTCCACGTCAAGCATCTAGTGAATGACTTATTCATTCATTAACTTAGTATTACGCACTGAGTATAATGACAAAGGACACGGTTGTTTTCATTCAAATAGAAACAGACAAATGAACAAAGTAAATCAATTCAATGAAATGTTATAGGTATAGGCCTAACCATGTGATGTTATGGAATGCATAGGATATACAACTATGAGGGTATCAGAAATGGGTTCCTGAGATGGTGACATATTATGTTAATTTTGAAGGATTAATAGAAGTAGGCCAAGTAAAGTGGTAGGAATAAGGCAAATGACACACTAGGCAAAGGATAAGCATGATGGAAGAAGGTATATAGTTAAGAACTACAAGTAGTTCAGTATGGCTGCAGCACACAGTTAAAACATGGACAGCAGAAGAAAAGGAAGTTAGATTGGTATGCAGAAGCCAGATTGTTAAGGAATGTATGTGTCAGGTTAAGACACAGATTGTATCATGAAGGCAATGGAGAGTTCAGAGTTTTTAGATGTAAGGAGTCATGGCTGTATTTGCAGTTTAGAGAGATACCTCTGATGGAATGTAGAGGTTGGATTGCAGAAGTTAAGACAGGAGGAAAGAATTATAATTGTTTGGCTATTATATTAGGTCAGGTGAAAAATGAGTCGCATTGAGAATGGAAGGGATAGGGGCAGATATTCAGACAGATGGTGAGAAAGGTTTGTGACATTGAATGTATAAGATACTGTGGATTTGACACATAGACTGACATGTAGAAAATAACAGAATTAGCAGGACAGGACATGGGGGACAATGACAAATGCACTTTCATACATGACAAAAATACTTGGTGGTGGAAATCATATTTTCTGTGGATATAGACTTTGGCCAATGGCACACAGTATGAGAGTCCTAAGGCTTTGCACCAGCCTAGCTTAGCAAAGAGACATTCAAATATGTTCCCTATACCAGATTGATTAAAGAAAGTCTAAGATAAAGGTTCAGTTGCACAACAACTTAAATAGCTAGAACACTCCATTCCCTTAGAATCTCACTTATTGAAGATTTATTGTACTTCTTAGAAGATAAATCTATCTTGGGATGCCTGGGTGGCTCAGTCGATTAAGTGTCCAACTGCAGCTCAGGTCATGATGTCGCAGTTTGTGGGTTCTAGCCCCATGTAGGGCTCTGTGCTGATGGCTCAGAGCCTGGAAACTGCTTCAGATTCTGTCTCCCTCTCTCTGCCCCTCCCCTGCCTACATTCTGTCTCTCTTCTTCAAACATAAATAAACATTAAAAAAAGAAGATAAATCTATCTGGAAGTCGGATATTCTATAATATCACTGTGACTTTGGCTTTTTCATTATTTCTAAAGTGCATCATGTTTTCCTAATCACTGTCAAGGAGACAAGGAGCAATCCTCCACTTTATAATTGATCAAATTCTCTTTAGTTTGATTTTTCATTCTCTGTTACCCCCAGAGTGGATCTATGATTTTTACCTTGACCCTTCACTCATATTTATTATTGATTTCTCCTGAAGAACGCCAAAGCAATTACTGCCTACCTTTTACTTCATATTCCATGAAAGGATCTCTGATGGCTTCTTAGGGCCCTACAAAATCAAGAGTTGTTTACATCAATCACACAACTCAACACTTTTTCTCAGCTTTTCAAGATAAAAGTTTAAAGTGCCTCCTGACTAAAGTGCTTCTGTGATTGTTGCTATGCATCAAGTTCTATACTTCTTCATTCTTTCCTTAGAGTTTCTTTTCACAGTCCAGGAATCAGCCTTGAGTAAACAAAATGTGGGGAAGGAAGGAGTTCAGAGTGGTGTGATTTCCTAATTAGCTGTCTAGAAACTACAGTTAACTGACACCCCTCCCCCATCTGCTGTGTATTTGAAAAATACTGCATAACTTTTGACTCCCCCAAAACTTAACTAGAAACTTTACTGATAACATAAACATTCAACACATATTTTGTATGTTATATGTATTATATTCAATTTTCTTAGAATTAAGTAAGCTAAAGAAAAGAAAACATTATTAAGAAAATCATAAGGAAGATAAAATGTATACACAGTACTGTATCAAAAAAAAATCCACATGCCGTTCTAACCTATGTTGTTCAAGGGTCAACTGTGTTGAAAACTGTTGTTTCTCTTGTTTTCACTGATAATCTTTTTAGAGTATCTAAATCCACATTGTTGCCTGGTGTGTCTGTGCTAGAGAATCAAACTGAATTGACCTTTGATGTTTCCTTTGATGAATGGTCTTTTCAAGACTGTTGTCATTATTCTGACCTTTATCGATCATTGTCAGTTAAAGATGAAAAAAAATATGGCAATAGGGTCAGACAAAGGTGGTAGCTGACTCATAATTCCATTGTTTACCAGCTGTGTGACCTTAGCTAAGTCATATAATTTTTCTGAGCTCCCTGTTTCCTCAACTTTAAAAAGATAGAATCATACACACTCTGGTTTCTTCTTGAGATTGGTGTGGTTTTCTAATTGGGGAAGTACTTTGCCAATTTCCAGACACTAACACATGTAATTTGGTAGTTTTGGCACATATTTATAAGGTATAGGAGGAAAAAAATGAAGTTTTATTGCTATTCTCTGAATGATAGAGTGAATATGTATGGTGATCCAGCATAATTTGTGTGTTAAACCAAAGATATTTGTAGAAAATTAGGTTTTATTAAAATAAAAACATGAGCACTAACATTTATTGGGTGTTTGTCATATGCCAAATGGTGTTCTATATGCTTAAAATGAATTTTATCATTTCCTGGTTACAAGAGTGACCTTGTATTATTGTAAGGACAACTTTACAGATAAGGAGACTTGCTCTATCTAATTCATTCAGACAGTAAGTGGAGTTTAAAGCTGGGTGGAATTTAAAGCTGGACCTCATCAAAACCTATGATTTTAGCCACAATGTGGTTGGCTTTCATAATCTTGATATAAGCTTGTTTAATTTTGTTTTTACAAGGTTATCACACAGCTGTATTGTAGCAGAACAATCTAGGTTAATTGGGGTACCAGTTTTTACTGGGCACAGGGGAAAAGAGAGAGAGGTCACAGCAGCCATTTAATACAGTAGAAGTGATGGTTCTTAAGTTTTAGAAATCTTGTTTGCTGATTTCTGTCAAGTATAGGAGCAGATGTAACAAAGTCCAGCACAGATACTCAGAGAGAAAACTTATTTTCAAATGTTTACTAATTTTTTAAATGTTTTATTTATTTCTGTGAGAGAGAGAGTGTGTAAGCAGGGGAGGGGCAGAGAGAGAGAGGGAGACAGAATCCAAAGCAGGCTCCAGGCTCTGAGCAGTCAACAAAGAGCCTGATGCAGGGCTTAAACCCACGAACTGTGAGACCATGACCTGGGCCAAAATCAGACACTTACTGACTGAGCCACCCAGGTGCCCCAAGATTTTAAAGTTCTACAAGAAAAGGGGCATATGCCTGGCAGAGAGGTTAGCACATAGTTGGTATCCAGTGAATGTTTGTTCTTCTTTCTTCTTTCTCAGCAGAGCTTTTATCTACCCTGAACCCCTGCTGACTGTGGCTACCTGAATAATTAAGCAAATCTACAGAAACTAGCCTGAAATTAGATTCAAATGTAATGTTTATGTCTACCAAGCAGTTCTTAAAAGTTTCTGTTCACGGGAGGATTTATATTTAGTCAATTGTGAAACATGACAAAACTGTATAATTTACTTTGAAAAAAGTCTGTTTTTGATAAATGTTTAGGGAATATAAGGTGTATCACATTGAAACTAAATTTAGATTAAGTAAATTTAGATGCAATGTTTAAGACTACTGGAAGGGATCTTGAAAGTTCACATAGATCCTGCCCCCTACTCCCCAGTTTACCTTTGAATAGCTCTGTGCCTAAACTTTACAAAAAATTCTGAGGAATTATATGGTGGTTAAGACTAGTTGGAAATGGACTCTAGCAATCTCCTTATGGAAACATTTCCCGCTGTTCCTACCTATACTATTGATGTAATAATTTACAAATGTAATCAAGAAACAGAATCACCTAAAGCAGCAATTCTCAAATGTTTTGGATTTATGATCCCTTTATGCTCTTAAAAATTCTGAGGACCTCCTGTTGTTGTTTTTTTTTTTTACCTATTACATAATTACTTAAATACTGTAGTCAAGTAATCTTATTTTCTATAACAAAAAAAAACATATAGTGACAAAATAGAATTGCTTTACATTTTTGCAGTTCTCTTAATACCTGCATACAGAAGGAAGCTAGATTATCTCTCTTTTACTGCAGTCAAACTTTTGGAATATGTTGTTTTGCTTGAAGTGTAGAAAGAAAATCCAGCCTCAATCAGATACATAGATGGAAAGGGAAATAGTATTTTAAAAGTCTTTTGGATAATTGTGGGTATTTTCCTTTGATGGTATACCAAAATTCAGTACCTGATAATTTTCTTTTTTTTTTTTTAACAAATAGTTTATTGTCAAATTAGTTTCCACATAACACTCAGTGCTCATCCCCACAAGTGTCCTCCTCCATGCCCATCTCCCCACTCCCTCCCACATCCATCAGTCCTCAGTTTTTGTCAGCATTCAAGAGTCTCTCATGGTTTGCCTCTCTCCCTTTCCCCCACCATTTCTCCCCTTCTTCTCCCCCTTGTTCCTCTGTCGAGTTCCTCCTAATCCTCCTATACGTGCACACATATGATATTTGTCCTTCTCTACCTGACTTATTTCGCTCAGCATAACTCCCTCAAGGTACATCCATGTTGCTACACACGGCCAGATTTCATTGTTTCTCATTGCCATGTAGTATTCCATGGTATAGATAAACCACATCTTCTTGATCCATTCATCTGTTGATGGACACTTAGGCTCTTTCCATGTTTTAGCTATTGTGGAGAGTGCTGCTGTGAACATTGGGGTCCACGTGCTCCTATGCCTCAGCATTTCTGTATCCCTTGGGTAAATTCCTAGCAGTGCTATTGCTGGGTCATAGGGGAGTTCTATTGCTAGTTTCCTGAGGAACCTCCACACTGTTTTCCAGAGGGGCTGTACCAGTTTACATTCCCACCAACAGTGTAGGAGGGTGCCCTTTTCTCCACATCCTCACCAGCATGTCGAGTTCTCTGATTTGCTCATTTTAGCCACTCTGACTGGCGTGAGGTGGTATCTCAGTGTGGTTTTGATTTGTATTTCCCTGATGAGGAGGGATGCTGAGCATCGTTTCATGTGTCTGTTGGCCATCTGGATGTCCTCTTGGAGAAGTGTCTGTTCATATCTTCTGCCCATTTCTTCACTGGGTTGTTTGTTTTTCGGGCGTGTAGTTTGGTGAGTTCCTTGTAGATTCTGGATATCAACCCTTTATCTGATATGTCATTTGTAACTATCTTTTCCCATTCAGTTGGTTGTCTATTAGCTTTGTGGGTTGTTTCCTTGGCTGTGCAGAAGCTTTTAATCTTGAGGAGGTCCCAACAGTTTATTTTTGCTCTTGATTCCCTTGCTTTTGGGGATGTGTCAAGTAAGAAGTTACTGCGATGGAGGTCAAGGAGGTTGTTTCCTGCTTTCTCCTCTAGGGTGTTGATAGTTTCCTGTCTCACGTTCAGGTCCTTTATCCATTTTGAGTTTATTTTTGTGCATGGTGTGAGAAAATGATCTAGTTTCATTCTTCTGCATGTTGCTGTCCAATTCTCCCAACACCATCTGTTAAAAAGGCTGTCTTTTTCCATTGGATATTCTTTCCTGCTTTGTCAAAGATCAGTTGGCTGTATACTTTTGGGTCCACTTCTGAGTTCTCAATTCTGTTCCATTGGTCTATGTGTCTGTTTATGTGCCAATACCATACTGTCTTGATGATGACAGCTTTGTAGTAGAAGCTAAAGTCTGGGTTGGTGATACCTCCCGTTTTGGTTTTATTTTTCAGGATTACTTTGGCTCTTCGGGGTCTTTTGTGGTTCCATACAAATTTTTGGATAGTTTGTTCTAGTTTTGAGAAGTATGCTGGTGCAATTTTGATTGGAATTGCATTGAATGTGTAGAGTGCCTTAGGTAGTAATGACATCTTAACTATATTTATTCTTCGTATCCATGAGCATGGAATGTTTTTCCATTTCTTTGTGTCTTCTTCAATTTCCTTCATAAGTTTTCTATAGTTTTCCTCATACAGATCTCTTGTATCCTTGGTTAGGTTTATTGCGAGGTATTTTATGGTTTCTTGTGCAATTGTGAATGGGAGCAGTTTCTTGATTTCTCTTTCTGTTGCTTCATTGTTGGTGTATAAGAATGCAACTGATTTCTGTACGTTGATTTTGTACCCTGCAACTTGGCTGAATTCTTGTATAAGTTCTAGTAGGCTTCTGGTGGAGTCTGTCGGGTTTTCTATGTAGAGTATCATGTCATCTGCGAAGAGTGAAAGTTTGACTTCCTCTTTACCAATTCTGATGCCTTTGATTTTCTTTTGTTGTCTGATGGCTGATGCTAGGACTTCCAGCACTATGTTAAACAACAGTGGTGAAAGTGGACATCCTTGTCGTGTTCCTGATCTCAGGGGGAAAGCTCTCAGTTTTTCCCTGTTGAGGATGATGTTAGCTGAAGGCTTCTCATAGATGGCTTTGATGATGTTTAAGTAGGTTCCTTCTATCCCAACTTATCTAGAGTCTTTATTAAGAAGGGATGCTGTATTTTGTCAAATGCTTTTTCTGCATCTATTGACAGGATCATATGGTTTTTATCTTTTCTTTTATTGATACGATGTATCACATTAATTGATTTCCGAATGTTGAACCAGCCCTGTAACCCAGGAATGAATCCCACTTGATCTTGGTGGATGATTCTTTTGATATGCTGCTGGATTCGATTTGCAAGGATCTTCTTGAGAATTTTTGCATCCGTATTCATCAAGGATATTGGCCTATAGTTCTCTTTTTTTGCTGAATCTCTGTCTGACTTGAGAATCAGAGTGATGCTGACTTCATAAAATGAGTCCGGGAGTTTTCCTTTGACCTCTATTTTTTGGAATAGCTTGAGAAGAATTGGGATTAATTCTGTTTTAAATGTCTGGTAGAATTCCCCAGGGAAGCCATCAGGTCCAGGGCTCTTATTTGTTGGGAGATTTTTGATCACTGATTCGATTTCTGCACTCGTTATGGGACTGTTCAGGTTTTCTATTTCTTCCCGTGTGAATTTTCTTGATGAGTGTGTGTTTAGGAATTTGGCCATTTCTTCTTAGTTGGCCAATTTGTTGGCATATAATTTTTCATAGTATTCCCGTATAATTGCTTGTATTTCTGAGGGGATGGTTGTAATAAGTCCATTTTCACTCATAATTTTGTCTATTTAGGTGCTCTCTTTTCTTTTTGATAATTCTGGCTAGAGGTTTGTCAATTTTGTTTATTTTTTCAAAAAACCAACTGTTGGTTTCATGGATCTGTTCAACTGTTTCTTTGGTCTCTATGTTGTTTATTTCTGCTCTAATTTTTACTATTTCTCTTCTTCTACTGGGTTTATGGTGTTCTTGTTGCTCTGTCTCTAGTTCCTTTAGGTGATCTGTTAGATTTTGGACTTGCGCTTTTTCTAATCTCTTGAAATAGGCCTGGAGAGCAATGTACTTTCCTCTTAGGACTGCCTTTGCCACATCCCATAGATTTTGAATTGTGTTTTCATTTTCATTTGTTTCCGTATATTTTTTAATTTCATCTCTAATTGCCTGATTGGCCCATTCATTCTTTAGAAGGGTGTTCTTTAACCTCCATGTTTTTGGAAGTTTTCCAGACTTCTTCCTGGAATTGATTTCAAGTTTCAAAGCATTGTGATCTGACAGTGTGCATGGTATGATCTCAGTTCTTTTACATTTATTGAGGGCTGCTTTATGTCCCAGTATGTGATCTATCTTGGAGAATGTGCCATGCGCACTTGAGAAGAAAGTCAATTCCCTGGCCTCAGGATGTAAAGTTCTAAATATATCCGTCAGATCCATCTGGTCGAATGTGTCTTTTAAGTCCATTATTTCTTTAGTGATTTTCTGTCTGGTTGACCTATCCATTGGTGTAAGTGGAGTATTAAAGTCCCCTGCTATTAACACATTCTTATCTATAAGCTTGTTTCTGTTTGTGATTAATTGTTTTAGATATTTAGGTGCTCCCATATTTGGTGCGTAGACATTTATGATTGTTAGTTCTTCCTGATGGATGGACCCTGTAATTATTCTGTAGTGCCCTTCTTCATCTCGTGATTGTCTTTCATTTAAAGTCCAGTTTGTCTGATATAAGTATCACTACTCCGGCTTTCTTTTGATTTCCTGTAGCATGATATATATTTCTCCATCCCCTTACTTTCAATCTGAAGGTATCTTCCAGTCTAAAATGAGTTTCTTGTAGACAGCCTATAGATGGATTTTGTTTTTTAATCCATTTTGTTACCCTATGTCTTTTGATTGGAGCATTCAGCCCATTTACATTCAATGTTATTATTGAAATATGTGGGTTTAGAGTCTTTGTATCTTTTGTAGAGTTCATGTTTGTGGTGGTGTCTCTGGTATCCTTGTTCCTTGCAACCTTTCCTTCAGAGCATCCCCCTCAGGATTTCTTGTAGGTCTGGCTTCGTGGGGGCAAATTTTTTCAATTTCTGTTTATTTCGAAAGGTTTTTATCTCTCCTTCTATTTTGAATGACAGGCTTGCTAGATAGAGGATTCTTGGCTGCATATTTTTACTGTTCATCACCTTGAAGATGTCCTGCCATTCCTTTCTAGCCTGCCAAGTTTCAGTAGATAGGTGTGTCACCACTCTGATAGGTTTCCCTTTGTATGTGAGGGCCCTTTTCTCCCTAGCTGTTTTCAAATTCTCTCTTTGTCCTTGTATTTTGCCATTTTTACTATGATATGTTATACAGAAGATCGATTCAAGTTACGTCTGAGGGGAGTCCTCTGAGCCTCTTGTGTTTCCACATTTACTTCCTTCCCCAGGTCGGGGAAGGTCTCTGCTATAATTTGTTCCAGGACTCCTTCAGCACGTTTCCCTCTCTCTTTCTCTTCTGGGATTCCTTTGATACGGATATTGTTGCGTTTGACCGTATCGCTGAGCTCTCGAATTCTTCTTTCCTGTTCCTGGATCAGTTTGTCTCTTTTTTTGTCAGCTTCTTGTTTTTCTATCATGGTGTCTTCTAAATCACTTATTCTCCTTTCTGCCTCTTCAATCCATGCATTGGAGGCCTCTAATTTATTATGTATCACATCGCATTTTTTAATTCTTCACGCCTATTTTTATTTTCCATTCTGTCTATAGCCATAGTTACTTTGATGTCCCCTATGTTTTTTTCAAGCCCAGCTATTAATTTTACCATTATGATTCTAAAATCTTGTTCAGTTATTCTGCTGATATCTCTTTTGAGCAGTTCATTAGCTGTCATTTCTTTTTGGAGTTTCTTTGGAGGAGAGGTCTTTCGTTTCATCATTTTAGTTAGCTTTCCGGCTCTTGTTGGTTTTAAAAACCTGCTATGCTCTCTGTTTCTATGAGCGCTGCTCTATCCAAGAAACTCTTTGACTGTCCAGTGCCTATCCTTTCAGAGAGTGTTTTTTGAATAGTATCCCCTGGTCTCTTTTGGGACCTTGGTTATTTTATTTTCCTATTCATAGTGATATTTGGGACTCTCCACCTTGTGTACTCTAGCTTGTTTCTTGAGGTAGCCCTGGAAAAGAAAAGAGACAAACACACAGGGAGCAGGAGCACACAAATGCACAGGCTAATTCAACTAACATGCAAAGCGAGAGGGAAACGAAAAAGTTAAGAGAAAAGATGGAGCAGGGAGGCCTAATAATAGGGAGTATAAAATACATAAAAGGGTCAAAAAAGGGGAAAAGAAAAGGGTAAAAGAAGAAAACCGATGGACAAAGAACGGTTTAAAGCATATACCTGGATTTCCCAGCTACAGTTAAATAGCCGTGTGTATGCAGTGCTGGTTGAGGAGCATAGAGAAAGAGAGAGAAGTCAGGGCGGGATGAGGCACAATTGGAAATAGAATGAACAGGCAGAAGGGATACAAAGTTTTTTCAAAGAGGTAAAGGGTAGAATATGGTTGGATAGGTGAGAGAAGGATGCTGGAAGTATCCAGAGAAACTATATAGGCTAATTACTCCTTAGAGAAATAGCTGAAAATGTCAGTACGTGTAGAATTTACATTTACAGAATGGACTCGTGATTGTTTAAGCAAGTTGGCGACCAGAGTTTATTAGGTCAGTGTTCTGGAGAAAAAAGAGAGAATAGAGAAAGAAGAAGTAGAAAAGAATGCGTAAAAAAGCGGAAAAAAAGAAATAGAAAGAAAGAAAAAAAAGGATAAATAAAAAAGGAAAAAGAAAAAAAAAGGGAGGAGGGCAACTCTCAGGCAGGGATGGGCGTGGAGTGATCCAATGCCTCAGGCGGGAGCTCTGCCTTGGCGGTTGTGGGGAGGAGAGTGATGGTGCTCCAGTCCCTTCTTGAACCAAGCGCTGCTCCTCACTTTTTTGGGCGTGTAAACTCCCCGTACCGGGGGCGCAGCCAAAGTTGGTTGCACTCTTCAATCCAGGCCAGTCCCAATTTCGAAATCCCCGTCCGCGCGCCCCACTGAAATTGCCTTAGACACAGCTTCCCAGGCAACCCCCTCGGGCAATTCCAGGCCCCCTGCGGAGCCCTGGGGGTGGAGTCAGAATCGCTGCTTCCTTCTCTGGGTCAGGCTGGCGTGCATGGGCAGTGGCTTGCCTGCTGGGTGCTCTGATCCCGAGCCCGCTGGAGTGAGGAAAACCAGGTCCCTCTATGGCTCGTCACCCGAAACACGAATTCACAGGCAAATATCCCAGTTTTTAGCTCTTTGCCTTCCCTCTCGAGTCCCAGCCAGCCGGGAGCGCGGACGCCTGGTGTCCGCGCGGCTTTCAGGGGCCCCAGCCGCCCGGGAGGACAATGGCGGGAGGCGCGCCACCACTCTGAAGTCCTGCCTCCAGGAACCAGCACAAAGAAGCAGTTTGTGTGCTCAGCCCCCCCCAGGACCAATTGGCTCGAGGGGACCTGGTGTGCAGGTATTTGGCAGGTATAGTCTTTCTCTGCCCCGAGCGGAGGTTTTTCTTCCCCGTGTGGAGGTTTTTCTGTTTCAGACTCTCTCCTTTTCCCATCTCACTCCCCGTAGAGGGTAGAGGGGGATCGCCTCCCACCCTGGAGTCTCCGATCCCCGCCCGATTTTATCGTTCCCGGTTCGCACTCACGTTAGAAGGCTCTCTCAATGGATTCTGCGTCCTTTTTCTCCCAATCTCTCAGGTTTTGTAAGGTTTCCAATGGCTTCAGATCTTTTCTGTGTGATGTATGGGCACGAGTGCAAGTACGGAGCTCCTTACTTCTCCGCCATCTTGCCCTCTCTCCTAAGCTGATAATTTTCTAAAGGTTATTTACAATATTGAATTAGAAATCATTTAAAGGGACACCTGAGTGGCTCACTCTGTTAAGCATCCAACTCTTGGTTTCTATGAGCCCTGCATTGGGTGGAGCTTTAGCCCCGATTCAGCTTACACACTCTAAGTGTGTAGCCTGTGTTGTATTTTCTCTTTCCTCATCTCTTACTCCCTCTGTCTCTGCCCCTCGCACTATTGTGCACCCTACTCTCTCTCTCTTAAAAACAAAAAGAAACCATATTGAATGGATTTTTTTTCATACTCTATTTCATAAACATCCACTGATTTATCTTATGCTCTAAATAGATCTTTTACTCATGCATGATTTTGTAACATCATTCATTGGTCAATGGGAAAATTTTAATTCACCAAGTTATACAAATCTATATGACACATTTTATTATGCCACATCAATAATCATATCCATTAATATCACCATTGATCTTATAGGAAAACCTTTAAGGGTAGGAAACTGTTATGCTCAATGTTTGAGATAGAAGTTTTCCAAAACTTGGGGTGCTTGGGTGGCTTAGTCGGTTAAGCGTCTGACTTTCGCTTAGGTCATGATTTCCCGGTTTGTGGATTCGAGCCCCATGTCAGGCTCTGTGCTGACTGCCAGCTCAGAGCCTGGAGCCTGTTTCATTCTGTGACTCTCTCTCTCTGAGAAATTAAATTAAAAAAAAAGAAGTTTTCCAAAACTTGAATTTTAACTTGACAGCTTGAATTTTTTTTAATATTTTTTATTTATTTCTGCATGAGCAGAATAAATAAATTAATTTATTAAATTATTTATTTATTTCTAAATATTTTTTATTTATTTCTGCGTGAGCAGGGGAGGGTCAGAGAGAGAGGGAGACACAGACTCTGAAACAGGCTCCAGGCTCTGAGCTGGCAGTCAGCACAGAGCCCGACGCGGGGCTTGAACCCACGAACCGCGAGATCATGACCTAAGCGAAAGTCGGACGCTTAACCGACTAAGCCACCCAGGCGCCCCGACAGCTTGAATTTTATCATAGGCCACAAATACAGCCAGTTGTTTTCTTTGAAGTGACGGTTTCACTTCATTTATGTATCAAGAAAATGTCAAGAAATATGCAAATCTTAGTAACCATAGTTTGTCATTCTTTCAAATGAAAATAGTGTCCTATGAGAAAGTAGCTAGTTCAGTTGGCAACTCAAACGGTTAGAGAAGTGCTTTTCCTTGAGACAGGTATCATAGATCAGTATGTATTAGAGAATTTTTTTTTAAATGTTTTATTTATTTCTAGGAGAGAGAGACAGTGTGAGCAGGGGAGGGTCAGAGAGAGAGGGAGTGACAGACCAAAACAGGCTCCAGGCTCTGAGCCCCATGCGGGGCTCGAACCCATGAGTGAGATCATGACCTAAGTGAAAGTCGGACGCTTAACCGACTAATCCACCCAGGCGCCCCTGATCAGTATGTATTAGAAATGCTTTATGCAAGTTTTATATTCTGTCTCACAGGATATTAAAAAGACATATACTCAAGGCTCATGATTTTATAAAATTAATTTTAATGCTTTAATGAGGGCATTTTAAAATAAAACTAATGTGTTTTTTTGGCATTTACTGCAAATGTGTGTCAGTAAAGAATACTACAATAACTACAAGCACTATATTGTACTATTGCCTCAACTCATACTAAGCTATGAGAAGTTTTTCTCACCATTGCTTTTGAACTACCAGAACAAATGTCAGCACAATGAAAAAGACAAAAATTATTATTATTTATTTTTTAATAGTTTATTGTCAAGTTGGTTTCCATATAACACCCAGTGCTCATCGCCACAAGTGCCCTCCTCCATGCCCATCACCCCCCTCCCCTCCCCCCCACCCTCATCAGTCCTCAGTTTGTTCTCAACATTCAAGAGTCTCTCATGGTTTGCCTCTCTCCCTCTCCCCCACTATTTTCCCCCCTTCTTCTTCCCCATGGTCCTCCATTAACTTCCTCCTAATCCTCTTATACGTGCAAACATATGGTATCTGTCCTTCTCTGCCTGAACTCTTTTGCTCAGCTTAACACCCTCTAGTTCCATCCATGTTGCTACAAATGGCCAGATTTCATCCTTTCTCATTGCCATGTAGTATTCCATTGTATAAATTTACCACATCTCCTTGATCCATTCATCACTTGATGGACTCTTAGGTTCTTTCCATGTTTTGATTATCGTTGAGAGTGCTTCTATGAACATTGGGGTACATGTGCCCCTATGCATCAGCACTCCTGTATCCCTTGGGTAAATTCCCAGCAGTGCTATTGCTGGGTCCTAGGGGAGTTCTATTGTTAATTTTTTGAGGAACCTCCACGCTGTTTTCCAGAGCTGCTGCACCAATACATTCCCTAAGACAGTTTAAGAGTGTGCCCATTTCTTAACATTCACGCCAGCATCTACAGTCTCCTGATTTGTTCATTTTAGCTACTGTGACTGGTGTGAGATAGTATCTCAGTGTGGATTTGATTTGTATTTCCCTGATGAGGAGGGATGCTGAGTATCATTTCCTGTGTCTGTTGGCCATCTGGATGTCCTCTTTGGAGAAGTGTCTGTTCATATCTTCTGCCCATTTCTTCACTGGATTATTTGTTTTTCGGGTGTGGAATTTGATGAGTTCCTTATAGATTTTAGATACTAGCCCTTTATCTGATATGTCATTTGCAACTATCTTTTCCCATTCCATCAGTTGCCTATTAGTTTTATAGATTGTTTCCTTTGCTGTGCAGATGCTTTTGATCTTAATGAGGTCCCAATAGTTCATTTTTGCTCATGATTCCCTTGCCTTTAGGGATGTGTCAAGTAAGAAATTGATGTGGTTGAGCTCAAGGAGGTTGTTTTCTGCTTTCTCCTCTAAGGTTTTCATGGTTTCCTGTCTCACATTCAGGACCTTTATCCATTTTGAGTTTATTTTGGTGTATGGTGTGAGAAAATCATCTAGTTTCATTCTTCTGCATGTTGCTGTCCAGTTCTCCCAGCACCATCTGTTAAAGAGGCTGTCTTTTTTCCATTGGATACTCTTTCCTGCTTTGTATCCTGACCTCAAAGGGAAAGCTCTGTTTTTCCCCATTGAGAATGATGTTAGCTGAGAGCTTCTTATAGGTGGCTTTTTATGATGTTTAAGTAAGTTCCTTCTATCCTGACTTTCTCGAGGATCTTTGTTATGAAGGGATGCTGTATTTTTTCAAATGCCTTTTCTGCATCTATCGTCAGGACCATATGGGATTTGTCTTTTGTTAATGTGATGCATCACATTGATTGATTTGTAACTATTGACACAGCCATGTAACACAGCAATGAATCTCACTTCATCATGGTGGATAATTCATTTTATGTGCCGTTAGATTCAATTTGCAAATATGTTGTTGAGGATTTTTGCATCTGTATTCATCAAGGATATTGGTCTGTAACTCTCTTTTTTGCTGGGTTTCTGTCTGGCTTTGGATTCAAAGTGTTGCTGGCTTTCTAAAATGAGTCCAGAAATTTTCCTTCGATTTCTATTTTTTTGAATAGTTTGAGAAAAATGGGTATTAATTCTGTTTTAAATGTCTAGTAGAATCCCCCCACGAAGCCATCTGGTCCAGGGTTCTTACTTGTTGGGACATTTTTGATAACTGATTCAATTTCCTCACTAGTTATGGGTCTGTTCAGATTTCTATCTCTTCCCGTGTGAATTTTGGTAGTGCATGTGTATTTAGAATTTGTCCATTTCTTCTAAGTTGTCTAGTTTGTTGACATAATTTTTCATAGTATTCCCTGATAATTGTTTGTATTTCTGAGGATTTGATTGTAATAAGTCCATTTTCATTCATGATTTTGTCTATTTGAGTGCTCTCTCTTTCCCTTTTGAGAAGCTTGGCTAGAGATTTGTCAAGTTTCTTTATTTTTTCAAAAAACCAACTCTGGGTTTCATTGATCTGTTCAATTGTTTCTTTGGTTTCTCTATCATTTATTTCTGTCCTGATTTTTATTATTTCCCTTCTCCTACTGGGTTTGGGATGCTCCTCTTGCTCTGCTCTAGTTCCTTTAGGTGAGCTGTTAGATTTTGCACTTGCCCTTTTTCTAATTTTTTGAAATAGGCTGGGAGTGAAATGTACTTTCTTCTTAGGACTGCCTTTGCCGCATCCCATAGATTTTGGATTGTTGTATTTTCATTTTCATTTGTTTCCATATATTTTTAAATTTCTTCTCTAATTGCCTGATTGGCCCATTCATTCTTACATAGGGTGCTCTTTAACCTCCATGTTTTTGGAGGCTTTCCAGACTTCTTCCTGTGGTTGATTTCAAGTTTCATAGCATTGTGATCTGAAAGTGTGCATGGTATGATCTCAGTTCTTATATATGTATTGAGGGCTGCTTTATGTCCCAGTATGTGATCAATCTTGGAGAATGTGCCATGCGCACTTGAGAAGAAAGTGAATTCCATGGCCTCAAGATGTATAGTTCTAAATATATCTGTCAAATCCATCTGGTCCAATGTGTCATTCAAATCTATTGTTTCTTTAGTGATTTTTATGTCTAGTTGATCTATCCATTGATGCAAGTGGAGTATTAAAGTCCCCTGCTATTAGCGCATTCTTATCCATAAGATTGTTTCTGTTTGTGATTTATTGTTTTATATATTTAGGTGCTTACCTATTTGGTGCATAGACATTTAGAATTGTTAGCTCTTCCTGATGGATAGACCCTGCAATTATTATATAATGCCCTTCTTCATCCATTTTTACTGTCTTAAGTCCAGGTTGTCTGATATAAGTATAGCTACTCCAGCTTTCTTTTGACTTCCAGTAGCATGATAGATATTTCTTCATCCCCTTACTTTAAATTTTATGGTTTCCTCAGATCTAAAATGAGTCTCTTGTAGACAGCAAATAGATGGATTTTGTATTTTTTATCCATTCTGCTACCCTATGTGTTTTGATTGGGGCATTTAGTCCATTTACATTCAGTGTTATTAATGAAAAATACGGGTTTAGAGTCATTGTATATTTTGAGGATTCATGCTTTTGGTGGTGTCTCTGGTATCTTGCATTCCTTGCAACATTTCCCTCAGAGAATCTCCCTCAGGATTTCTTGTAGGACTGGTTTAGTGGTGACAAATTCTTACAATTTTTGTTTATTTGGGAAGACTTTTATCTCTCCTTCTATTATGAAGTACAGACTTGCTATATAGAGGATTCTTCGCTGTATATTTTTTTCTATTCATCACATTGTAGACTTTCTGCCATTCCTTTCTGACCTGCCAAGTTTCAGTAGATAGGTCTGTCACCACTCTGATAGGTTTCCCTTTTTTATGTTAGGGCCCTTTTCTCCCTAGCTGCTTTCAGAATTCTCTCTTTGTCCTTATATTTTGCCAGTTTCACTATGATGTGTCATGCAGAAGATCGATTCAAGTTATGTTTGAATGGACTTCTCTGTGCCTCTTGGATTTCACTGTGTGTTTACTTCCCCAGAGTAGGGAAGTTCTCTGCTATAATTTGTGCATGGACTCTTTCGGCGCCTTTTTCTCTCTCTTTTTCTGCTGAAATTCCTATGATAGGGATATTGTTCTGTTTCATTGTATTGCTGAACTCTTGAACTCTCCTTTCATGTTCCTGGATCAGTTTATCTCTGTTTTTCTCAGTTTCTTCTTTTTCTATAGTTGTGTCTTCTAAATCACTTATTCTCCTTTCTGCCTCTTCAATCTGTGCATTGGACGCCTCCATTTTATTTTGCATTTCATTTATAGCATTTTTTAATTTATCACGACTATTTTTAAGCTCCATAGTCTTTCTAGCAGTAGTTTCTCTGATGCCTTCCATGCCTTTTTCAAGCCCAGTAATTAATTTTATGACTTTTGTTTTAAATTCTTGTTCAGTTATGTTGCTTATATCCGTTTTAAGCAGTTCTTTAGCTGTCATTGCTTCCTGGAATTTCTTCAGAGGAGAGTTCTTCCATTTTGTCATTTTGATTACTTTTCTATCTCTTGTTAGTTTTAAAAGGTTGTTATGCACTCTTCACCTGTAAACACTGTTCTATTAAAGAAGGCTCTTTGACTGTTCAGGGCCTGTCTGTTCAGGAAGTCTTTGAATGGTGTCTCTTGTTCTCTTTTGTTGAAACTTTGGTTATTTTATTTGCATACTCGTAGTGTATTTGGGACTCTCCACCATGTTTGCTTTGGCTTTTTTCTTGAGGTAGCCCTGGAAAAAAAAACCAGACAGACAAACACACAGGGAAGAAAGGCACACAGACACACTGACAAATCCAACAAACATGCAAGCCGAAAAGGAAAAAGGAAAAAAAAAATGAAGGGACAAAAAAAAAGAGGAAGGAGGGAAGAAAAATAATAAAAATAAATAAAAAAGAAAAGAAAAAACCCAAAAGACTAAGGAGAGTTTAAAAGCATAAAACCAGAATTCCCAGCTACAAATAAAGAACCAGGGGTATGCACTACTGATGGAAGAGCATATACAAAGAGAGAAATGACAGGGTGGGTAGGAAGTGAAATTGGAAGAGAAATGACCAGACAGAGAGACAAATAGTCTTAACTCAGAGAGAGAAAGAGAATATGGTTAAGGTTTAGGAGAAAGAAACAAAGATAGTGTTACTCAGAGAAACTATATAGTCTGATTACTCCCGAGAGCGAGAGAGATAGAATGGTAGCAGTGGGGGTGTAGAATATACATCTAGAGAATGGATTAAATGTGACTGTTTAAGCAAACCAGTGACCACAGTGCCCCATTCAACAGAGTGGAGGGTTACGAAAGAGACAAGGGAAAATATATCTGTACAGATAGAATTGAGCTAGAATTAATCTTGGCAGTGTATCTATGTTGGTCTTGTCCCCGGATCTGGTTAAAAAAAAAAAAAAAGCAGCTCTCTAGAGTGGACGGACGTAGTTTGTTGTAGGTGGGTCTTTCCCTCCCCTGTGTTCCATCTCCCTGTCCTGGGGTCAGCTCCCTGAGGTCCTGTCTTGGTGGTTGTGGGGACAAAAATGGTGGCGCCCCAGTCCCTTCTCAAACCAAGCATTCCAACTCATTCTTTTGGGTCAATCTCCCTATACCGTGGTTGTAGCCAAGGTGGGCCATGCTCTATATCCCAAGCCAGGCCTCATTTCCAGATCTTAGTCCTCAGGCCCCATTGATATCGCCTGAAATATAAACCCACAGGCTGAGTCCCTCCAAGCAGTTTCAAGCCTCTCGCCTCCCTGCTGGGGATCCATCCTAGCCGAAAGAGCTGTGGTGCAGCTTCAGGCCCACAGCTTCCTCTCCTGGTTGAGTTGCTGGTGAGCAGAGGGGCGGTTTCTCCTGAAGTCACCTGGGACCAGTGTGTCTCGCTTAGGGTCAGCTGAATAGCAGGAAACTGGAACCCGCTGTGTCCCAAGCCGAGTTTTTTCTCTTCTCCAGGGACAGGGATAGTTCCTTGAGCAGTTACAGCCACTTTTTCTTTTCCCCTAGACTCACCATGGCTCCTCACGAAGGAGGCTCTCTCCTCTCCTCTCCATGTCTCTGGTCCCGGCCCATTTTTATCTTCCCAAGTTCACATTCACGCTATAAGGTTTTCTCAGCCGACTCTGTCCCCTTTTCCTCCCAAACTCCTTGGTTCATTAAGGGTTCCTATAGCTTCAGACCTTCTGTGTTTGAGAGATGGGGGTAAGTGAAATGTACAGAGCTCCCTACTTCTTCGCCATCTTGCCTCTTTTGTTTCGACAACAATTATTATTATGAAAATAGATTTGAAGTCTCCCTGAACCACTGAACCTCTGGGGTCTGTAGATCATACTTTGAAAATGTCTTTTAAATGCTTTTTTTTTTTTTTTTTTTTTTTTTGGCCAGACTTCCAGAAGTTCCATTAAATAATTTGGGAAGAGTCCAGTAATGGGCATTTTTAACTAGCATTCCAAAGAATTTGAGAAAATTGGCTCTGTGAAACACAATGTTAAAAAAATCAGCAGGTATAGGGGGCGCCTGTGGCTTAGTCGGTTAAGCGTCCGAATTTCACTTAGGTCATGATCTCGCGGTTCGTGGGTTCGAGCCCCGCGTCGGGCTCTGTGCTGACTGCCAGCTCAGAGCCTGGAGCCTGTTTCAGTCTGTGACTCCCTCTCTCTCTGACCCTCCCCTGCTCACGCTGTCTCTCTCTCTCCTCGAAATAAATAAAACATTAAAAAAAGTTTAAAAAAAAATTCAGCAGTATAGAAGGGATTCTGTCACTTTGGCTATGATTATGTGAACTGGAATATATATCTGCCTAAAACACCTAATTATTTAATTTAATAAAATTAAGTTAGACACTTCATTGATTTGTTTAGTCTATTCAAAGGATTGCATTGATGGCACTTTCTAGTGTACAATAATTTCCTACCTCACATCTCCCATATCCACTTCTTTAATTATCTTTGGTTTCTTTATGTCTTTGCTAGGTCGTGAAAGTTGAAGTTGGACAGAAATGCAGTCTTCTGAGGTTCTGACCATGCTAAGAGGAAGTCTTTGCTTTGTTTTCACATCTTAAGATAGTAACTGTTCTCCTCATCTCTTTCTTCTCAGCTATATCCTTCTAGCCCTCTTTCTATTGCTGGAGTTCTGACCATTGCTGCATGCCTGTGGAAAGGCAGAGAATGAGTCTTGTCCAGGACTTTGGTAGTTGAACAGCCTGGGTTCCTTTCCTTAGAAGTAGTACACTGAGGTATGTCTGACATTGAGGAAAAGAGTAAGTATGGGTTGGAGATAAGCCTTGAAAGTGAGTATGAGCATTCCTTATGTAATTTGCCTACTTCTCTTCTCTTTCCCATTAATGAAATCTCTGAAACTAGTACTCAGCCACTCCTTTGATCTCTCTTCATTTTTCCATCTTCAGAAATCATACAGATGACTACCTGGTTTCAGGTCCTGACTTGCTAAAAAGTACAAGAAATTTGCAGAGCTCAGCCATTCAGGCTTAGAATCTTCCCAAGTGAGGGGTGCCTGGGTGGCTCAGTCGGTTAAGTGTCTGACTTTGGCTCAGGCCATGATCTAACGGTTCAGGAGTTCGAGCCCTGCGTCGAACTCTGTGCTGACAGCCAGCTCAGAGCTGGAGCCTGCTTCAGATTCTGTATCTCCCTTTCTCTCTGACCCTCCCCTGTTCACGCTGTCTCTATCTCTCTCTCAAAAATAAACATTAAACAGTTTTAAAAACATCTTCCCAGGTGAGAAGAGACTGCATAGATTTTGTTTGCATTTTTGGCTTGATCTGTTCACCTCGTCCTTTAGGCCATTTCCTTTGATTTTGAGGGCTCATATTTATCACCTCAAATACAATCACTGTTAATTTCCAAGAAAGTTGGGTAGTCCTAAGTAAAAATTGCTATCGTAAATGCTCAAGCATGCAACATCACACATCAGTGAAATAGACTTTCCATTACAAATTTGCTTTACTATAAATCTTGTCTGAGGGTCATAATTTGTGTGATAGTGATGTTGATGTAATTTAACTGAAAGGACTATTGTGTATGAGGAATTTTGTTAAAAGAGCTACCTTCAATGTTGAAAAGTTTAAAGGGATACAACTTTAATTTTCAAAGCTTTTTAATTAATGAATATGGGACACAGAAAAATTTAGTATTTATTTTAACAATGTTACTTTGAAATATGAGTATTCTTCCCTATTCACTGACCTTAGTCCATGGATAGAAATGCATATAAGTACATAGCTGTTTAAACTTTCAAGATCAAGCACTGGTGCATGTAAGGAACCTATAGCAAATAAAAACTCCTGATTGATTACAATTCTATT
>JAESUZ010003688.1:0-21701 GCA_017311185.1 Proteles cristata cristata | reverse complement strand
CACTCAGCTTTCCTGGCACACATAGTTGGAGCTGGTTCATGTCAGCCTTCACTCTCCCTTGTAGGCATTCAAGCGTTAATGAGCTGTTTCCTAAAGATCTGTTTTTTTTTTTTTCTTTCAGAATAACATACATGAGCTTAACATGGGCCACTCCAAACTGAAAACAGTTCTACTACCCAAAATGTACATCATGTGCATTATTTATAACCTTGGGGGATCTGGGCCAACCCTTTTCCCTGCAAATCAGCACCATATTAGTGCTTGAGACTGACACTGGTTTACTTACTTTGTCTTAGTTTCTATAACTTTGTCTTAGTTTCTATGACTTAGTTGTACTTAAGAATAAAAAGAAAAAGATAACAGTTTACAAAAGATTTGCCTGTAATGTTATATGTTGATTATTAATATTTTAGGAATAACATTGTTGTTGACCAGATCTCTATGCATGTATTGCTATTTTGGGGCATTGCTGAAGTTTATGTCCTATTGAGGTTTAATATAAGTTTGGAAGTATCTCATCACAAGTCAATAATTCCAAAAGCATGATTTTACACATATAGAAACAAAATTATTTGAAAATTCACTATGTACTAGGCACTGCAATATGCATTTGTACATATACTGTTTTATTTATTCTTCATAAGAACCTAAAGGCACTTGTGATGAGCACTGAGTATTGCATGTAAGTGATGAAATCACTGAATTCTACTTTTAAACACAATACTGCACTGTATATTAACTAACTAAAGTTTAAATAAAAAAGAGCCCAAAGTAGTAGTAGGTATTGCTGAATTATTTTGTAGATAAGGAAACTCAGCCTCAGATAGATAAAATTACTTTCTTGAAGCTACATATTTAATAAGTGGCAGAAATGGAATTTTAATCTGATTTTGTTTGACTCAAAAGTTGTGTTACTTTTATTATAGCATAATGACGATGTTAAGATTATATAGGCTTCAAATTAGGTACTCAAAAAAAACTATCACCCTAATAGAGACATTGTAATAATATTAATGACTATATGATATATTTAAGTATATAAAATAATAGTTATTTAACAATAGCTCTACAACTAATAATAATAATTATTATAATAATATTTACTATTACTTAATATGTTTATTAGTAATAGTTGTTAAAATAATATTAATATTATTTTTAGTAATACTATTGTTTCTAATAAGGATATTTATTGTTAGTATAATAATACTTATAATATTATTTAATAATAACTCTACTACTACTACTATGAGTTATTGTTAACAGTAGTAGTAGGAATACTATCATTTATTGATTGCTCAACAAATGCTAAACTCTGTAGTAAATATTTTAATGGATTATCTAATCTTCCCAATAATTCTATGAGTTAGATGGAACTATTTGTCCCATTTTTAAAAAGCATTATTAAGGTGTTGTTCATATGCCATACAATGATCCACTTGAATCATACATTTCAATAGTTTCTATTACATTGCATTTAATATGTAGATTGCTTTGAGTAGTATTTAAATTTTAACAATATTTGTCCTTCCAACCCATAAGCATAGAATGTTTTTCCATTTCCTTGTGTCTTCTTCAATTTCTTTCCAAACCTTTCTATAATTTTGAGCCTACAGATCTTTCACCTCTTTGGTTAAGTTTATTGCCAAGTAATATTCTATTGAATGGATATATCACATTTTATTTATCCATTCATACGTTGAAGGATATTTTGGTTCCACTCTTTGGCTCTTATAAATAATGCTGCTATATGGGGTGCTCGGGTGGCTCCGTCGGTTAAGCGACCGACTTCGGCTCAGGTCATGATCTCACAGTTCGTGGGTTCGAGCCCTGCGTCGGGCTCTGTGCTGACAGCCAGCTCAGAACCTGGAGCCTCTTTCCGATTCTGTGTCTCCCTCTCTCTCTCTCTGACCCTCCCCTGCTCTCTCTCTCTCTCAGCAATAAATAGAACATTTAAAAAAATTAATGCTGCTATACACATTAGTGTATGCTATTTATATGAACATATGTTATAATTTTGGGGTATATACCTACAGTGAATCATTGAGTTAAATTGTCACTCTATATTTAACCTTTTTAAGAACTGCCAATTTTTTTTCCAAAGCAGCTGCACCATTTTACATTCCCAGCAGAAATGTACAAGCATTCCAATTTCTTCACATCCTCACCAACACTTGTTATTTTCCATTTTAAAAAAATATTATGCTAATTCTATGTATTGGTATCTCATTGTGGATTGATTTGCATTTTCCTAATGGTAATGACTAATGATACTGAATATCTTTTTGTGTGCTTATTTGACATTTTATGTCTTCTTTGGAGAAATGTTTATGATTAATTTTTTAAATGAGGAAATTGGGCTCAGATAAGTCATATAATTTACCCAAGCTAGTAAGCAATTTATAAATAGTGAGGCCTAAGTTGGCACTCTTAACACTTACCCATAATACCCATTAATGTTAATACTATACTTTACTCAGTCTTCTTGCACTGGGGCCTTGCTTCTGTTCCTTTTTTAAAAGTAGATTTTTGGGCAGAAAGTGAGTGATACTATGAATAAGTTAAAAAGTATTCAGTGTGGATTGATTCAATGGAAAAATAAAAATGAGAAAGAAAGCATTATTTTAATTTTTTTTTTTTTACTTTTGTAAATCAGGCCAAAACACTTTTTCAAGTGGCAAACTAATTCAAAAGCTGCAGACATACCTGAAAACTGGCAATGAAGCACAAGGCCATATGAAAAAGGTTCTTGAGGCATGTACATTTAAATGGTAAGAAAGCTGAATGTACTCCAGCATCTGAACAGCTATTACAAATCTCATGTGTCATTTAAGGATGAGAAGGATAGATTAGAAACTAAAAACTAATTAGGGAACTCCCTGCTTTTGGGATTTATTAGGCATATGTGTCAAATGAGGACATTATTCTCCAACAGAATATTCTGTTTGTATTGATATCAATACCATCATCTTTATAGTACTTTTCAGCAGTTCTGTCTTCTAATCCATTTTAGTCAGTGGATAATGTATCCTTTTTAAATATCTGCAAAGAGAAAAAATAAAGGTCCACATTCTGACTATGTTTAAACATCTAACACGAACTGAGGAAAAAACAATAATTTAGATATCTATTCCAACTCAAATGGTTTATATAATTTTATCAAAATAAAAGCGGATTTTATATTATAGGTGAATTTGTAGAAAATTGAGAGAAATGTCATCTAGCTAGTTCATACATAAACCACTTTTAAGTATTCTCATAATTTAGGTGGACGTGTGGCTTTGCATCATTTAGATAATTCCCTTAATTATTCTTTACGTTTTGTTTATATAAGTATGGCTAAACTTTAGAAGACCTTTTGCTCCTTTAGAAACAGTTTTTTCCACAAATTACTTAGAAATATCAAGAGTGGTGTATAGATATCTGGTCCTGTTAACAGGCACATGTGTTTTTGTGATTTAGAGAACACTAGAATCTCCCTCCTTCCCTTTCCATCTTCAACTTTAATATATCTGTATTATTATAGTTGACAACAGTAGATCAAGATCAACACAAAATAGAGGCCAGGCAAGAGATCTGGAAGAAAATCTCAGAGGTTTGTAAAACCAGAGATGACAGTATAACATCAACCTGAAGCTTAGAAACTTAAAGCTTGTAGAGACCCCAGCAAGGTAGTGAGCAAATAGATCAGGTCAGAAAACACATCAATCTTAGATTTCTAGTAAGATTAGAAAATCAGAGGCTGAGAAGCCATCAGAAATCAGGCGACAAAAGGATAGTGCAGAATCAAAGGCAGTGACATTAGACCTGTAAGAGTTGGCACTTGATTATCACAAGAGAAAAGTATTGTCACTGTAAGCAAAGTCCCTGAAAAAGAAAATTGGGAAGACTTGGGGCTTTGGGTGAGGCAGAGGACACATTTGGCAATTAGGAGCAGCTTAACACTTCTTAATTGAGAAAGGAACTCCCTAAAAAGAGTAAACACTTGGCCTAAGAACAGTTCTGATAGAACCAATATGTTGTTTGCCAATATCTGAATTTTGAAAATTGAGTTAATAGTATATACATCATATCAAAAAACATTTTGGTTTTGTTTACAAATACAATATGAATCCAGGTGCTTCTGTCTATTGAAATTTTGTGTGTGCTTTGTTTTTAAGAACAGGCATTCTGAACCACTGAGGGTCTACTTCAGACAGTTTAATTTCCTTGGTTGCAAATATGTTGAGAGTCTACTTATTGCTATAATGATGGTTTTCCATGTATGATTAAGCTGTTTGGTAGAGGAGGGAGAATTTTGTTCAAGACTCAATTTGAAAACCTCCTTACCTCAATTATGAGAAAATGAAAGTACTTTGGTAAGGAAGAGAATCATGCTAATTCTGGATAAGACAATTGCAGAGAAAAGAGGGTTAATTTTAATGCTGATATATTTTATTTATGCAGTGTATTTCTCCAAGGGACTCCAAGGTTTTTTCAGGCACCATTTAATTGATTTCTTTAATACTTCTGTAAAATAGGATGAGCCATTTTTACCATTGACATGTACAGGATTAAGGTTCTTTGTGAAACCCACAGGCAGTTTAACTGAGGAATCTGTTGTATCATTAGTGAATAAATTATTAGTAACCCGACCATTATTAGACAGCTCAGAATTACTGTTGGCTCTGCTTTTATATATGTAGGTGTGTACAGCAGGAATTCTCTTATCTAGTTATATCCAGCTGTGTTGCTACTTCCTTTCTCAGCCTAGTAATTAGCTTATTAATCTAATAACAGATGTTCTTGTGACTGACCACATAATATATTGGTACCCTGTGCTTGCAAATACTCTCTAGTTCCACGTGTTGATTCCTGAGATTTTAGTTTTTACATTCTTTTGATGTGCAAAGGATTCTTAAAGAAGACACAGAAAAGAACAGTATTTTGTCAAATATCTTCTAATAATTACATAATTCTACATATTCTTGTATTGCCCCTTCCTTTTCAAGACCATTTTACATCTTTGGCACCACTGAATATTTGCTACACCTTGCCGAGCACACAATTCAGTATGTGATGCACACCTCCTCTTTCTTCAAAATCTTCCATTTACTTTCCTAGTTCTCAACCTAATTATCTTCTTGTATCTTCTCAATATCTTCTTATGATCTCTTCCTACAACTGCTTCCTTAATTTGTTGTAATAAGGGAGAGGATCAGTACAAATTTGAACCATAAGTAAAAATTTGAAATCTTCACAATATTAAATCATGAGGATTAGTGGGTAATGTGCAGGCTTTTCACAAAGAAGATGAAATTGTCTGGTTTGGTTTATTTGGTAAAGAGGAATGCCTATTGTTGTTTAATTAAAGTTTTAGGAAGGGCCCCTCGTTTTTAACTAGGATTGTTGATAAGACTCATCGTATCACTGAGATATTTATTGAAAATCAACTGTGTATAAGGTCCTGTGGAGACACACAGATGATTAAGATGCAGCCATGGTCCTATGGAGACTAGAATTTGGCTGAGGGAATTGAGATAAACAATATAAGAGGTAACATCATTAGGATGGTAGGATAAGAAGCACCATACCTTGTCCCTCTACAGAAACACTCGCGTAACGATAACATGTCCAAAAAAAACACCTTTATGAGAACCCCAAAAATCAGATAAGAATTCACAGTACTACATGCAAGATCAAAGCCAAGAACAGTTGGACTGAAAGAGTAAGAAAAACTATTGTCTTTTAACCATGGGAGCTCATTCTCCAAGCTGAAACAGCTTGCATATGGTAGAAAAAGCCTACCTTACAACTTCTCACTTGAAAGAGAAAGAGAAGAGTGGAATATACATCCAAAGTTCTTGCTTTTGGGGAAACCGTCAAATGGACTGGTTTCTGTTTCTGTTTCTCCTGACTTGGAGTGCTGATGGGACAGTAGCATATCTGAGATGTCTAAGGGGCCACAGAAAATAAGGCAGCTCAGCACCTGGAGGCAGTACAAGAGAACTTGCAGTATTACAGACAGATCCTAGAGGGAGCAAATACAACACAGTCCTAGAAAATAAACAGGTAAACCTCTCTAATTGGAAAATTACATAGCCTAGAGAAGATACATCTGCAGAAAAGTTTTGAGAGGCCCCAGAAAGTTTATCCCAGCTGCTTAGTGAAGGTATTTCCTTGTATGAAGCCTTTCCATAAAGAGTGTGAGAGGTGATTATATTTTCAAATACCTGGATAATAACACAAAGTTTCAGGGCACACAAAGAAATAGGACAAGAATTCCAATTGAAGGAACAAATAAATCTCCAGAAACCAAACTTATATAGATGGAGATATGTGAATTAACTGACCAAAAAATTAAAAATAACAATTATGAAAATGTTCAACTAATTCAGAGAAATGATGCATGGACAAAATGAGAATATATACAAAGAGTTAGAAAATTAAAACACACAAACAAAAATTTGGAGATGAAAAACACAATAACTTAATTGAAAAACTCATTAGAGAAGTTCCACATCAAATTTGACCACGTGAAGAATGATTCAGTGAACCTAACACTGGTCATTTGAAATAATCCAGTCAAAAGAGCAAAAGAAAAAAGAATGAAGAAGAATGAAGAAAGTCTGAGACTTAGGGGACACCAATAGGTGGGTCAATATGCACATTGTAGGCATCTCAGAAGGAGAAGAAAGAGAAAAAGGGGCAGAGAGTTTATTTGAATGAATAATGAGAGAAAAATCCCCAAATCTGGATAAGGTAGTGGACATCTAGATTCAGAAAACCCAAAAGATTTCAATTATGATGAACACAAAATGTCCACACCAAGACACACTATAAGCAAATTGTCAAAAGTCAAAACCTACGAAGAACTTTGAAAGCAGCGAAAGATTTTCTCAAAAGAGAAAATGATTCATTGCATACAAGAAAACCCCCAGAAGACTATAAGCAAATTTCTAACCAGAAACTTTACTGGCCATAAAAAATGATATATTTAAAATGTTGAAAGAAAAAAACAAAAAAAAACAAAAAAACCCTGCCAACCAAGGATACTAGATTCAGTAAAATTGTCCTTCAAAAATGAAGGAAAAATAAAGACTCCTTCAGATAAACAAAAGCTGAAGGAGGTAATTACTATCAAACTTGTCTTATAAGAAATTTTAAAGGGAATCTTTCAAATTAAAATGAAAGGACACTAGTCAGCAACATGAAAACCTATGAAAATATAAAGTTCACCTATAAAGGCAACTATATAAACAAATACAAAATACTATAATATTGTAATGGTGCATAAATAATTTTAATTATGGCTTAACAGTTAAAAGTAGAAAAGTAAATAGAACTATAAAATATGTTAATACGTCACAGTATTAAAGGATGTAATTGGTGACATCAATAACACAAAGTCAGGGGGAATGAAAGGGGTAGTTTTTATAAGCAATTGTAGTTAAGTTATTGTTAGATAAAACAGATTGTTATAACTACAAGATGTTTTATGTCATATCCATGGTAACCACAAAGAAAATACCTGTAATAGATACACAAAAGTTAAAGAGAAAGGACTCAAAACATGTCACTAAAAAAATATATATATATATCAACAAAACACAAAGGAAGACAGCAGCCAAAGAAAAGAGCAAAAGAAAAGCTACAAGACAGAAAATAATTAACAAAATGGCAATCACAGTTTGAGACTATCAATAATTACTTTAAATCAAAATGGATTAAACTCTTCAATCATAATATAGAGTGATTTAATGGATAAGAAACAAACAAACAAAAAGTCCCCAAAACCGAAGAGATAACTATACACTGTCCAGGAGACTCATTTTAGCTATAAGGACACATATAGGCAGAAAGTAAAAAGATGGAAAAAGATTTTCCATGCAAATGTTAACTAGAAGAGAGCAGGGGTGGCCATACATATATATATCAGACAAAATAGACTTAAAGTAAAAAGAAAACTGTCACAAGAGACAAAAAACACATTACATAATGATAAAAGGTTCAATTCACCAGGAACGTATAATAATTATAAATATATGTGCACCAAACATCAGGTCACCCAAATATATAAAACGATCATTGACAGAACTGGAGAGAGAAATATACAGCAACACATTAGTAGGGGGCTTTAATACCTGATTTTCAAAAATGGGTAGAACATCCAGACAGAAGATCAATGCAGAAATAAAGGACTCAGACAACACTTTAGACCAATACACCTAGCAGATACATACAGCACATTCCATGCAACATCAGCAGAATACACATTCTTCTGAATCATACATGGAACATTACCAGGATAAATCACATGTTAAGTCATAAAACAAGTGTTAACAAATGTAAGAGGACTGAAATTATACCAAGTATCATTTTTGATCACAATGGAATGAAACTGGAAACAAATAGCAGAAGGAAAACTGGAAATTTCACGAATATATAGACATTAAATAACACAGTCTTGAACAACCAACGGATCAAAGAAGAAATCAAAAGGGCAATTTGAAAATATCTAGAGAATATCAAAAGTTAAAATACAGCATGCTAAAACTTACAGGATGCAGCAAAAGCAGAACTGAGGGAAGTTTATACTAATAAATACATATGTTAAGGAGAATAAAGATTTCAAATAAAAAACCTAATTTAAAGAGCTAGAAAAAGAACACACTAAGCTCAAGTTAACAAGAAAAAGGAAATTGCAAAGATTAGAGGGGAAATAAATAAGATAGAGAATAGGAAAACAATAGAAAAAAATCAATAAAACTAAGTTTCTCAACATCAGCAAAATTGACAAACTTTATATAGGCTAAGAAAATAAAGAGTATTTTCAAATAAGTAAAAATAGAATTAAAAGAAGGGACCCTAGGTAGCTCAATCGGTTAAGTGTCCAACTACGGCTTAGGTCATGATCTCATTGTTTGTGAGTTTGAGCCCCACTTCGGGCTCTGTACTGACACGAAAGAGCCTGGAGCATGCTTATGATTCTGTGTCTCCTTCTCTCTGTGTCCTTCCTTGCTCACACTATGTCTTTCTGTCTCTCTCTCAGAAATAAATAAACATTTAAAATTTTTTTAAAAAAGAAAGAAAAGAGAGAAAACATTACAACTGATTCCAAAGAAACAAAAAGAATTATAAGAGAATACTATGAACTATAGACAAACAGATTGAGTAAAACCTAGGAAAAAATGATGCATTCCGAGAAACATAATTTATCAAGACTGAATTATAAAGAAATAGAAAATCTGAACAGAACTATAGCTAGTAAGGACATTAAAGCAGTAACCAAAAACCTACCAACAAAGAAAAGCCTAAGAGTAAATGACCTCACTGAAGAATTCTATCAAAAATTTAAGGAAAAACTAATGTTAATCTTTTCTAACTCTTCCAAAAGTTTGAACAGGAAGGAATACTTTCAAATTCATTTTACGAGGCCAACATAGCCTGATAACAAACCTATATAAGGACACTACAGAAAAAAAAATTGTAGGCCAAAACCCATGGGGGATATAGATTCAAGACTTTTCAACAAATTACTAGCAAACCAAATTCAACAGCACATTAAAACAATCATACACCATAACCAAGTGGGACTTATCCCTGGGGTTAGAGGATGGTTTACTATCTAGAAATGAATCAATTTGGCAAACCTCATTAACAGTACATGATAAAACAGCACATGATCATCTCAGTAGATGGAGAAAAAGTGTTTTACAAAATTCATTCACCCTTTCATGATAAAAACACGGAAAAAATTAGAATAGAAGAATATTACCTCAACATAATAATGGCCATATACAACAAGTCTATAGCTAACATTACACTCAACAGTGTAAAACAGAACGTTTTCCTTCTAAGATCATGAACATGACAAGGATGCCCATTCTCACCATTTCTATTCAATGAAAATCTTAGGCAAAGAAATTAGTTAATAACAAGAAATTAAGGCATCCAAATAAGAAAGGAATAAAATTATTTCTGTTTATAGATGACATTATTTTATATTTAGAAAATCCTAAATATTCCACAAAGCAAAAACCTGTTACTAATAAATGAATTCAGCAAAGTTACAGTATACAAATCAACATACAAAAATCTGTTGCAGTTTTATAAACCAACAATGAGCAATCCAAAAAAGAAATTAAGAAAATGATCTCATTTACAATAACACTAAAAAGAATAAAATATTTTAAAAAAGAATAAGCTATTAAAGATTTAGCTTAGCTAAGAAGGTGAAAGACTTGCACACTGCAAACTGCAAAATATCGTTGAAAAAAATGAGAGAGGCATCTGGGTGGCTCAGTTGGTTAAGTGGCTGACTTCAGCTCAGGTTATGATCTCACAATTCGTGAGTTCAAGCCTCACTTTGGGCTCTGTGCTGACAGCTCAGAGTCTGGAGCCTACTTTTGACTCTCTCCCTCTCTCTCTCAAAATTAAATAAACACTTTTGAAAAATTAAAGATAGAGTTACTATTTGATCCAGAAATTTCACTCCCACGTTCATTGCCACCTTATTCACAATAGCCAAAGTGTGGAGTCAACCTAAGTCCATTGATGAATGAGTGGATAAAGAAAATGTGGTATATACATACAATGGAATATTATTCAGTGTTTAAGAAAAAGATATAAGTCCTGTCATATGTTACACCATGGATGAAATGTGACATTATGCTAAGGGAAATAAGCCAGTCACAGAAAGACAAATACTGCATGGTTACCCTTATATGAGGTATCTAAAGTAACCAAACTCTTAGAAGCAGAAAGTAGAATTGTGGTTGCCAGGGACTGAGGGAAGGGGAAATGGGGAGTTGCTGTTCAAAGAGAATAGAGTTTCAGTCATTTAAGATGAAAAAGTTCCAGAGATCTGCTATACAATAGTGGGCATGTATTTAACAATACTGTAAATATTTGTTAAGAAGATAGGTTACATGTTGTCTGTTTGTTACTACAACAAAAGATTACAGGAAAGCTGGTGAGAAATGTTTTAACAGAGATATTTTCTTTAAAGCCAGAAACTTTGGAAGGCTTGAAATGAACATTTCCCTCTACCTCATCTGACATATCACGTCAACAGTGTTTAGAATTCTCCCTACTTAGAATCTTCTGTATCATTGCTTCAACAGCTTCAGATCAGGCTCCTATATTTCTCACTAGGACAAGTATTTTAATGGGTTCCAAACTGGTCGCTGCTTCCAGTCTTGCTCATCTTCAATTAATTCTCATCAGTATAAACAGTAAAATGTAAATGTAAAAATGTAAATCTTATCTATGTCTCCTGATTAAGTCACTCAAATAAATATTCTCTACCTAGGAAAGAAAACACAATTTTTCCTTTGTGACCGGCTGTCACTTATTTCTCCTGTCCTTCCACCCCTTATTCCAGCTATGTGAAACTATTTCCTTTAACTTGTGCAGCAACTCATGGCATTCTCTACCTCCAGCCACCTGATGAACACTTTTTTTTTAAATATAGCAGTGAGTTTATTATTTCCTATTGATATCTTTCTTGAACCCTGATCCATAATTCCAGGAAGATGTTATGAGAGAAAGAGAATCCCAAGCAGGTAGGTTTTGAGCTGTCAGCACAGAGCCCAATGCGGGGCTAGATCTCACAAACCAAACTCTGAGATCATCCCTGGACCAGTATGAAGAGTTGGACGCTTAACAAACTGAGTCAACCAGGCCCCCAGCATATCTTATTTTCTTAAAATAAATCTCTACTACAGGTTATAAAATTTTCCATCTCAGCATGTATAACTTTTAATTATATTTTAATTTGTTGAGTGTCTCTCTTTACTAGACTGTAAACTTCACTCTTAAATATTTGTTCAACAATTTCTTCCCCAGAAAATAGAACAGTATCTGATGGTCATTGTTTTGTGTATGCATATATGAATGAACTAATAAACAAGTGAATGAATTTCTTAGAGAATCAAGGTCCAGATGGCCTGATAAAAATCTCTCACTGCAGCCCTTTTATTAATTTTTGCATACTTTTCAAATCCAATTTTACTTTAGAAGACAACCTTGTGGTTTTATTCTTACTATCAATACCCACAGAATCTTAAGATTTGAAGAAAACTTAGTGCTAATTAAAGCATGGGTAAGGTGCTTTAGTAAGGGTAAATAACTCTAGAAAATATAACAAATAACCACAAAATCACAGTGGCATAACACAATAAAACTTTACTTTTTGCTAACATGAAGTCTGGTTGGGTGTTCAGGTGATTTTCTATGATTGTGGCTTTACTATCCCCTAGTGACCTTTCAGAGCCTTCTGCTGAATTCTCTTCATTTGTCTATTGGGGGAAGGAGAAGGTGAAAGTAAGGGCAAATGAGAGAGAAACAGAGACAGAGAAAGAGAGAGAGGTGGATAGCACAAAAGTGTTTTTAGGTACCAGAACAGAAAGTAGTATGTATATTAATTCCAACTGCATTTTACTGTCCAGAGTTCAGCTACCTGGCCAACCTAATTTCAAGGGAGGCTGAACAATGTAGGCTACCCAATGTTGAGATATCTCTGGGTATCTAGGGTTGTTTGGAAGAAGTTTGATGACAACAAAGAACTCACTATCTCCACAAGACAGCCTTCTCAGTTATTTTATGACTCTTGTCATTAGAATGTTCTTCTTTATAAGGAACCATGATCTCCCTCTTGCAGTAAGAGAGTACATTTACTTTTCTTCCATTAAGCCTTTCAAATATTTGAATAAAGTATCAGATCCCCCCAGCATCTTGTATTCCTTAAGGTAAATATTTCCAATTTTGATAATTTCCTATAGGAAACTTACACTATTATGGCTACTCTCTTTTGGATATACTGTAATGAAAGATGTTAGTGTACATCTTAACATATGAAACAATATACTAATTGTGGCCTAACTTTCATAGAGAACAGGATACTGACTTCCTATAATATAGTCACTATGTAAAATGAGATCATGTGTATGAAAGCACTTTTCACAATGTAAAGCAGCATGCTTGTAGAAGGTATCATTATTATTATAAATGTAGCTTGAGATTGTGGAGCTTATTCAGCAGCCACATCACACTGTTGGCCAGTATTTTAAACTTGTGGTCAGCTAAATCCCCAAATCTTTTTCACAGAAATTGTTAAATGAAAGAGCCCCATAATCATTTGTTCCACAGTCAATGATAAATACACCATCATTTTCTGCCTTTGAGAAAATAGCCTTAATAGTGTCTAGGTTTCCAGGGATAACTACCAATTTAAAATTCTTGATAAGTTTTAGGTCCTATCAACCCACACAAACCACTTTGACCAATTTCAGTGCTTTTTTTTTTTAAAGTACAAATTCAGTTAGCTAAGCATCTTTTAAGATTTTTGTCTTAATGTCTTATGATATTAATTAATTAATGTCTGCATGACAACAAATACCTGATTTAAGGCATCTTTTATCTACTTGTGGCATTGGTGTGGGAACAGCATTAACTTTTTGATTTCCTCTTTAGTAGCTAATGGTTTTGTTTTCATTAACTGATCTCTGTGGCCAAGAACTACACATTTTCTTGGAATTTGCAAACAGCAAGAGCAATTTAAACTATACAGAAGCACAGAAACCATAAATAATAGCAGCCTTGAGATCTCATTATTAGTATAAAGCAGTAATATGAATAAACAAAACTTTTCCACCATATTCTTCTTTGTCTCTCTCTCTAGGAACATTCTGGATCATTTACTTCTCAAGCCCACAAATCAAAACCATCTCTTAAATCTAGGATTAGCAGTCCATAATGAAAGAATAAGAATTTTTAAATGCAGTCATTTTAATTGCTTATTCTATTTGAACTTCTCCATAGGGAATGTGATTGTATTTTCAAATATTAAGCTTTTTAAAATAGTTCCCAATGAATTAATTGGACTACTTCAAGCAGTGAAAGGCAACTGTATTATGTAATGTTTGAATTATATTAACTCTCTTCAGTCTTCATAGACCAGAAGTTCCAGTTTTCTAAATAAGAGAAAAAGTAAAGAAATCAGTTTCTATGTTGAATGGTGAAGAGTACATAGTGGTTTTGACAGAGCCTAAAAACCTCACAGTGTTTTTCTGAGTACCACAAAAATACAGTGGTGCAAGTGTATGTAGGTGGACTTGGTCCCATATGACATACCCATCCTTACCTTTACTATATATACAATTTCCTGGGTTTGTTGTAATCAAGTGCCACAAACTTAGTGGCTTAAAACAACAGAATTAATTTATTGCCTCACATTTTCAGAGATTTAGAAGTCTGAAATAAAGGTTTCAGCAGTGTTGTTTTCTTCTGAAGACTCCAAGGGTGAATCTGTTCCATGTTTCTTTTCTACCTCCTGGCAGTTGCCAATAATGGTTGGTGTCCCTTGGCTTGTACATGTGTCACTCCAGTCTCTGTCTCTGCCATCACATGCCATTCTCTTCCTGTCTGTTTCTTTTTATGTTTCTTAATCTTCCTGTTCTTATAAGGACAGTAGTGATTGAATTACAGATCTCAACTTACTTTCGTGTTACTTTATCTAAAGTCTGCAAAGACCCTATTTCCAAAATTAGGTCATATTCACAAGTGCCAGACATTGGTACATAGCTCTTCGAGTACACAATTCAATCCATGACACCACACCTACTTACATTGCTACCAATGGTAGTGAACATATGGATGAGAAGTAAAAATCTTTAGTTTCAAAGTGCGAAGTTTGCTATACTAAAATCTGAATGTTTGGAAGCTTTGGAATTTGAGTTTTTATATTGTTGGTGGCTTCTTGAAAGATATACTGTTAGACAAGCACATAGACAGATCTCATACAAATCCTAAAAGAGATGTCTTATCTGAAATAAACTCTGACCTCAGTCCTGAATTTACAAATCTAGTCTACCAAGTATAGGAGAGAAAAGTTCTTGTGTATATGTGAAGTCCTTTTCAAAATTGGGCCTTATTTGAAGAATAGTTTTTTTCCTCCTTGTCTTAGGGTCATAAGGGCTTACTCATTTTAGCTGTCTCCCTTGGCAGAAATAGTTCCTCATTGATGGAAAAACTCTGACTTACTAATATGTTTATAGAGTTTGTATTTATGGAGCAATATCAGTTTATAGATTAAAAAATTGAATAAAAATCTTGCATTATAACACTGAGGAGAGGAAAATCTGCCCAAATGAATCTTAAGGGTATATGTGCATATGATAGAAGTAGTATGGTAAGCAAGTACAATTTCAGGGCTATGTTTCTTTCTCATCTCAGAAAAGGAGATAAGGAGAAAAGGAGTAGCTTGGGAAGTGGAGAAAAATTAGCTGACACACATCTATTGTTATCTTGTAAATAGATTACAGATAATTATAAACCAGATTATTCTAGATTATTGCTTTGTAGTAGTGGGATTGTGTATTATTGCATATCACTGGGATTTATTTCAGTGTAAACATGTAATGTAACTTGGGTCTTCCTTCTAGTATCCAGTACAAGGCAGTGTAGATGCCATGTACAGTCAAGGTAGACAATAGATGGTCAAAAAGTGATGAATAAACAAATGTCCTATGGTCCAGTAAATAAAAGTGTAGCATTCACTTTTGTTGTGATCTCTAGGTCCTTTTAGTGACAGTGTGGCCACTGAGGATGGTGTAGTTTTTGCTCTTTCTAGATCCATAAAATAAACTCTCAGATTCCCTTCAATACATGAGGCTGCTTTTTCACATCCAGAAACATGGTCTTTACCAATGTATTCTAATTTGCATAGATTTTTATTAGCACATAATACAAATAGGTAATTTAAGTGAGGGTTCATTAGATTTAGCTCATTCAACAAAAAATTATAGAGTGCTAATGGTGTACAGCACTGTTCTAAACATTGTGGATATAACACAGATACAGTTTTTCTCATGGTCATTATTGTCTAACAAGGGAAACCGAAGGTAAGTATATTAACCCATTTTACATGGAGGTAAAATTAAAAATTGTGATTAAATGTTATGAATGGTCAAAAGAGAGTTCTGTGAGAGAAAATGAATTAGATTTTGAAAGGGTAAAGAAAATGTATGGTTTCAAAAAGTTTAGAAGTGTAGACTTAAAGAAAGAGAAGGAAGCAACATACAAAAACTGAGGAAAATGTGTTTCATGCAAAGGGAGTTGTACATGTTATGGTCCTGCAGAAGGAAAAGTTGAAAATATTTGAGACTTAAATCCAATGTAACTAGAACATTGCAATCTGTGGAAACATAAGGAGGGATGGCACCAAGTGGCATCAGAAACGTGATGTTCAGAAACATTATGCAGAGCCTCAGAGGAGGATTATACATACATATATATTTTTTAGACTTTTTATTTTGAAATAATTTTAGATTTACAGATATATTGTAAAACTAGCTCAGAGTTCCTATATACCCTTCACCCAGCTTCTTTCAGTTAAAAGGATATTGCAGTATTTCAAGCAAAAGATGAAGGTGGCTTTGACAAAGGTGTTGGTGGAGGTAAGATCAATTGCACTCTTCCTTAAATTAACCTGCTGTGTCTCAGACACTGTTAAGTGCTACAGATGCAGTAGTGAGCAATAGAGACATGTTTCTTGTCTTCAAGAAGCTTTCATCTAATGGACTTGGTAACGGATTGGAAATGGGATTATGAGAAAGAGGATAGTGTAATGTAAGTTTCCCAGGTTTCTGGTTTGAACATTTGAGTGAACAGAGATGTCATTCACTGAAGTGGGCATTTCAATTATCTAGAACTCTATAAAAACCTCAAAATTTAGTGGATTGAAAACAACTATTATTTCTTGTGATGCTGGGAGATTCTGAGTGGTTCTCTTCCTACACATGATTTCAGCTGTGATCATTCATGCAGTCGAATTTAGCTGAGAGCTAAATGTGGCCTCACTCACATTTCTGGGGCCTTGGTGCTGACCTTTGTCAAAAGCACCTTATTTCTTCTCCACGTGGCTTCTCTCCTTCCACATGGTATTTATTATTCACTTTTTTAGTCCAACTTCTTTACTTAACAACTCTTTTCTATAACAGAGATAAAATACTAGATCTCTTAATAACTAGCCCTGAAATGGACATCAATTTCACCATATTCTATTTTGTCAAAGTATATCATAAGACAAGCTCAAATTCAAGGGGAAGGGAAATGAATTCTATTTCTGAAAAAAGAAACTATATAATTTTTGGTGACAATCTTTGGAAACAATCTACCACCATGGAAAAGTATGGAAGGAGATTTGGATTATAAATTATAACATCAAATGACAGGTCAGAATATTAGAGCCAAGATGATCCCAAAAGATATTCTGATATGATTACATTGTTTTTCATATGAAGAAACTCAAGGCCAGAGAATTAAATTGATATTTTAAGGTCATACAACTAACTGGCCATGATAACTAAGGTATATTTATCCCAAAGCAGCCAGTGCTTTTTACACTAAATTCCTGCTATCTCTTTGTATAATGAAATGATCTCTATTCTTGAATTCTCCTTCTTTCAACATTTTAAAGCTAACATTTGAAGAAAATGTAACTTGTTTTTCAGGGAACCTGATGGGTTTCTAGTACCTATGGGAGAATAAGTAAATGGAGCTTCATCTTAGGGAATCAAAAAAGAGATTGGGCTCTGGCTATGTTTTATTTCTTTTGCCTGTTTCCCAAATGGATTCATGTTGTACCATTTTATTTTGTTCTTACTCTATCTGTCAAGAGGATGAGTTATTTGAATTTGAGTGCCTCATATATTCTGTAAATTACAAATAACAACATTTGACTCCACTATTTTGACCTTTTCAATAATGTATAATTTTCAGAGTATGCCATTGTATGTCTTCTCTTGTTTGCAACCTCAGTGAAAAGAGGTGGAGTGATCATCAATTTAAATATACAATATTTAGAAGGTCAAAATGATGTATCATGAGCCTACTATTTCTCAAAGCAAGGATTAAAATCAGGATGTGTCTTATTACTTCCTCACTTCCCCTTCTTTGTCATCATAAACACACAATGGGAACATGTGATTTAAAAGACTGCAAATGATTATGGTGTGGGTGGAAGAAATGAACAATATAATAACTAAAGTTGCACTAGTATTGGAGTTCATTTTGAAAATGAGGGATCTGTAATTATATCAGTTTAAAAATTTTTTAATTACAAATTTAATCTTAATTAATTTTAATGTTGGAGGGAGGGAAGATGGTGGAGAAGTAGGGAGCTCCGTACATTTCACTCGCCCCCATCTCTCAAATGGAGGAGGCCTGAAGCCATAGGAATCCTTGAAGAATCGCAGGAGTTTGGGAGGAAAAGAAGACAGAGTCCACTGAGAAAACACCCTTATAGGTGCATGAGAGCTAACTGGGGGAGATAAAAATGGGCCAGGACCAGAGACACGGAGGGAGGGGAGGGAGCCCCCTTTGCGGGGAGCCACGGTGAGTCAAGGGGAAAAGAAAGAGCGGCTGAAAGTGCTTAAAGAACTCTCCCTGTCCCTGGAGAAGAGAAAATCCTTGGCTTGGGACAGAGAGTGATCCGGTTTCCTGCTGTGGAGCTTACTTTGTGCTGGACACCGCAATCCCGGGTGGCGCCAGGAGAAAATGCTCTTCTGCTCTCCAGCTCTATCTGGAGGGGAAGCTGCTCAGCCTGAAACCAATCTGCCGCTCTTCTATCTCAGCTCTATCCCCGGTGGGGAAGAGGCCAGGCTGGCTTGAAACTACTCTGAAGGACTTGAGCTGCGTGTTTATATATCAGGTGGTATCAATAAAGCACACGGATAAGATCTGGAAATGAGGCGTGGCTTGAGACATAGAACATGCCCCACCTTGGTTATGCTCATGGCATGGGGAGATTGAACCCAAGAAACTGATTTGCAATGTTGATTCGAGAAGGGACTGGGGGGGGGGACACCGTTTTTCTCCCCACAACCACCAAAGCGGGACCTCAGAGAGCTGCCAATAGGATGCACTGGAGGCTAAGAACTGCCTACACCAAACCATGCCCATCCTCTCTAGAGAGCTGTTTTTTTTTTTTTATACTGGAGCCCAGAGCAAGACCAACATAGATGCTGCACTAACATGATTAATTCTGGATCAATTCTTTCTATTCAGATATATTTTCCCTTTTCTCATTCATATCCCTCCCCTCTGCTGGACTGGGCACTCTGGTCATTGGTTTGCTTAAATAGCCACATTTAATACATTCTCTAAAGGTATATTCTACACCTCCACCACTACTCTATACCCCCCTCTCTCTCTCTCCCTCTCTCTCTCATAATCAGACTATATAATTTCTCTGAGTAACATTATCTTTGTTTCTTTCTCCTTGCCTCTTACCATATTCTCCTCTTTCTCTCTCTGAATTAAGCCTCTTAGTTTCTCTGCCTGGTCATTGTCCAGTTTCGCTTTCTCCCCACCCTGTTATTTCTCTCTTTCTATATTCACTTCCATCAGCACTGCCTCCACCCAGCTCTTTATTTGTAGCTGGGAATTCTGGTTTTATGCATTTAGACTGCCCTTTGTCTTATGTTTTTTTTCTTTTCTTTTTATTTTTACTATTTTTTTTTCTTTTTTTCCCCATCTCTTTTTTTTCTATTTTTCTTTTCCTTTTGGTTTGCTTGTTTGTTGGATTTGTCTGTGTATTTGTGTGCCTTTGTTCCCTGTGTGTTTGTCTGTCTATTTTCTTATCCACGGCTACCTCAAGAAGCAAGCCAAAGTACACATGGTGAAGAGACCCAAATACCACCAAAAGTAGGGAAATGAAATAACAAATATCTCAACAAGAGAGACCAAGAGACACCATTCAAAGAACACTTCCTGAACAGACAGGCTCTGGACAGTCAAAGAGCCTTCTTTAATACAGCAGTACTTGCAGGTGCAGAGTGCATAACAAGCTTTTAAAACTGAAGAGAGACAGAAAGCTAGCCAAAATGAAGAAACGGAAGAAATCTCCTACAAAGAATTTCCAGGCAGAAATGACAGCTAAAGACCTGCTCAAAACAGATACAAGCAACATAACTGAATAAGAATTTAGAACAATAGTCATAAAATTGTTGGGCTTGAAAAAAGCATGGAAGACATCAGAGAAACTACTGCTACAAAGACTATGGAGCTTAAAATAAGTTGTGATGAATTACAAAATGCTATAAATGAGGTGCATAATTAAATGGAGGCGTCCAATGCACGGATTGAAGAAGCAGAGAGGAGAATAGGTGAATTAGAAGAAACAGTTATAGATAAAGAGGAAGCTGAGAAAAAGAGAGATAAACTGATTGAGGAACACAAAAGGAAAGTTCAAAACCTGCGTGATACAATCAAATGGAACAATATCTGTATGATAGGAATTCCAGAAGAGGAAGAAAGGGAGAAAGGCGCTGAAGGAGTCCATGAACAAATTATAGCTGGAAACAGACATTGAATTCCAAGAGGCAAAGAGAACTCCCCTCAAACATAACTTGAATTGATCTTCTGCATGACATATCATAGTGAAACTGGCAAAATAAAAGGACAAACAGAGAATTATAAAAGCAGGTAGGGATAAAAGGGCCCTAACATACAAAGGGAAACCTATCAGAGTGGGTACAGACCTAGCTACTGAAACCTGGCAGGCCAGAAAGGAATGACAGTAAATCTTCAATGTGATGAACAGAAAAAAATATGTAGCCAAGAATCTTCTATCCAGCAAGCCTGTCATTCAGGATAGAAGAAGAGATAAAAGTCTTTCCAAATAAACAAAAATTGAAATAATTGGTCACCACTAAACCAACCCTACAAGAAATTTTGAGGGGGACTCTCTGAGGGAAATGTTGCAAGGGATGCAAGGTACCAGAGACACCACCACAAATCCTACAAAGAACACAATGATTCTAAACCTATATTTTTCAATGATAACACTGAATGTAAATGAACTAAATGCTCCAATCAAAAGACATAGAGTAGCAGAATGGATAAAAAAACAAAATCCACCTATTTTTTGTCTATAAGAAACTCATTATAGACCTGGGGACACCTTCAGATTGAAAGTAAGGGGATGGAGAAATATATATCATGCTACTGGAAGTCAAAAGAAAGCTGGAGTAGCTCTACTTATATCAGACAAACTGTACTTTAAATTAAAGACAATAACAAGGGATGAATAAGGGCATTGTATAATAATTGCAGGGTCTATCCATCAGGAAGAGCTAACAGTTATAAATGTCTATGCGCCGAATATGGAAGCACCCAAATATATAAAACAATTAATCACAAACAGAAACAATCTTATGGACGAGAATGTGCTAATAGCAGGGGACTTTAATACTCCACTTACAGCAATGGATAGATCAACTAGACAGAAAATCAATAAATACACAATAGACCTGAATGACACATTGTACCAGATAGATTTCACAGATATGTTTAGAACTCTACATCCTGAGGCCATAGAATTCACTTTCTTCTAAAGTGGGCATGGCAAATTTTCCAAGAGAGATCACATACTGGGACATAAAACAACCCTCAATAAATATAAAATAACTGAGATCATACCATGCACACTTTCAGATCCCAATGCCATGAAACTTGAAATCAATCACAGGAAGAAGTGGAAAACCCCCAAAAACATGGAGGTTAAAGAACACCCTACAAAAAAAACGAATGGGCCCATCAGGCAATTAGAGAATAAATTTAAAAATATATCGAAACAAATGAAAATGAAAATACAACAATTCAAACTCTATGGGATGTGCCAAAGGCATTCTTAAGAGCACAGTACATTGAACTTC